>QGDY01000032.1:0-265545 GCA_004367095.1 Fusarium nanum
TGAATCATTCTCGATTCTCCAACTTTGCCATGGGACCTCCAACCCCTTGTATTATATTAACGCGAAGGGTATCTCTGAACAGCAAGCCCAAGATAAGTCTTCTCTTCAAAGTATCATCAATTGCGACCTCCAGTAGGTCAAATCTCAATAAAGACAGATATGCAAGTTGCATTAGCTACTGAACTCTAACGACAATAAACATGAATTTTACAACAGCTGCCTAGCTGTACGCAAGGCAACTTGGTTTCTTCATTATGGCTAAAGCATGCCCTCGTCCTCTATTTTTATATGTATTTTTCTTTTTTCTTTTTCTTTTCGTCCCAAGTCTAGAAATGTTAAGTTACTCGTCCTTCTCATGCTCAAAGTCCAGACGAGTAGCTGCCTGTGTCTCAAAGGCCTGGGAGTCCAAGTTCCAACCCTTAGCGCGTAGCTGATCCCAAAGCGCAACATTGTCGAGGGAGACTTCTTTGCTTTCTTTCCCTGTGATTCTCTTTTCCTTGCCCACCATACCCCAGGCCATCTTCATAGCCTCGAACCAAGCGCTGATAGCGTGAATAGCGGTAGAATCCTCCCAAAGCATGATCTTGATACGGACCGGATGGCCTGGTATTACGAAGAGGGTGTTCTTCCAGCCACCAATGATAACCTGGTCCTGGCCTCGGCCTCGGCGGGCCTCACCATAGCTTCCCGCCATTTCGATACGGGCGACTTCGTCGCCGTTCTGGTTGCGGACGACGGGTCGCCAGATTAAGATGCTCTCGCGTTTGGAGACCTCCTCGGGGGATAGGACTTTGCCGGTCTTGAGGTACTCTTCGAAAAGGATAGTGGCGCGCTGGCGGTTGAGATTTTCCATGCATACACTGCTCACGCCGAGGTAGTTCATCCACAAGTGTGCAAAGACCAGGGTTGTCATCAAGAACACAACGGTATGATGATCCTCCACGTACTTGACAATGAGCGTTCCAACAGCAAGACCAACAAGACCAACGGCTGTTTCTTGGCTAGCCTCTTTGGCGTTGAGTTCAGCAAGGTTGTCATGCTTGGCAAAGTGCACGCTCAACGCAGCTTTGCTCGCACCCGCCGCGACACCGCAGAGCGCACGCAGAGCCTCGCCGGTGGTAAGAGCGAGGACCTTGCCGTAGGGACCAAGGTATGGGCTGTACAGCTCCATGAAGAAGGCAGTGTCGTTGAAGAGGTCTGCTAGAAAGCGAAAGCGCTTTGCGTCAGGTTCAATCCGGAGACCAAATCGATGGGCGAAAAGGATCGTAGCAATACGAGAAATAGCATCCTTCAGAACCGTGAGCATCATGGCGAACGTGGCGGATGAGTTGGCATCGCCGACGCCCAAGCCCTGTAGGAGGGCTCTGTTTGCGAGAAGGGAAGTGATGGTAGAAAAGAAAGCTTGCAGGGAGTCGAATAATTGATAGCTGAAGTAATCTCTCGATACGGAATGAGGGTATCCAACGGGCATGAAGGCTTCGTTCATAGATGGGAGTAGAGAGGTGCGAGACTTCCTCTCGAGAACGGCCTTCAATTGTTAGCGACGTAACAAGCCAGATATTTAAAACGAACCTGACTACCAGGAGCATCATTCCATGTGCGTACGAGATTCCCCGATTTATCGCGTTCGGAGATTCTAACAGGCTGGCCGCGGCCAAGCTGTTCTGCGAGGTCACTCATCTTGTGTTGATGTTGATGTTGATGTTGATGTTAAAAGGTGGGAGGGAGCTGCCTGGAGGTAAAGGTTTCAGGGTCGTCCGTCACACAGCTGTAATCAGTTACACTGAGTTGACAGGTGCCCCGCAGTGCTGAAGGCTACCTGCCTACATTGGGGCGGCTTGTTCTTTCCTAACTTTCCTAACTGGAGGTCTAAATTCTCCTAAAGAATTGTCTTAATGTTTGATCTTTAGTATCTTTAGTGGAGACAGATGTATCGGCGCCGGAGGAGATGGGTCGTCTGGTCGGTCGTCCGGCCCCACACAGCGGTTGAGCTCGGAGATGCAAACTACCTAGTATAACATAACGAGAGAGTTCATATTATTGAGGTCGCGATCAAGGTGGCAGGTTTGTCTTCCAAGGCTTAGGCTACCAGAATGATTAGCCTGGGTGCTGGTCTCAGCTAGCATGAATTGACCAAATTATCTCATCTTTTATGCTGTCGGCGGCCAATTCTTCTGACACCCTGACGACTGGCAGTGCAAAAGGTTACATATCGCAACGCCTTTTTTGTTTCCCAACTAAACGTCTAAACTCTCTCCGCCATTTGGCAGCTGTTCTGTGATATGCTGTGCAAAGGAGTAGCCTAAGTTACATTACTTACACCCGGCGAGCACTCCAGGGCGAGCTCGGCCCGGGCAGCCGCAACGACAACCTTGGCCTCGGCGACGGTGTCGCTGGCCGCGAAAACACGATCCAAGGCCTCATCCTTGGCGAGGCGGGCGGAGCGGCGGAGGTAGCGGGGGCCATCTGATGTTGTTGCTGCTGCTGGACTTACTGCTGCTACTGTGGCTCTGGCTGTTGCTGGTGAGAATAGAGAAGACAGAAAACAGTGCATGAAGCACCACTTTTGGAGTTCGCACACAAATCTCCTGGCCTTGCTCGCTACCTGCCCTGGAGGTACGTCTCGCTTGAGTGTTTCTTGATCACAACAACTTTTAGTGGAGACTGGATATATCGGCGCCGGAGGAGATGGGTCGGAGTGGTTATTCGTGCGGCCCCACGCGGCGATTGAGCTTAGGCATCAGAGCATTGACTGCTAAGGACATGAGACGACAGCATCAGAAGACGCTTGCTTTCTCATGCTGTGAAATGCAATATTCAAGAATGCAATTTGAGACTTTGTGGATCTTGCGTTAGATGATATTACAAAAACAAAAAAAATATCATAAGTAAATATACCGAGCAGCTCGCACTGAAGATTGCGGACCTCTCTACTCCATCCACACCACGAATAGTTCGCTTTCTGTCACAGGACAGCACAAGCACATGCGACAACGGACATAAGTGAATGGACCTTGGAACACAAGTCTTTATCTCTTGTAGGAACTGTATCACCCCACTAAATATGTTCTTCCTGGTATTTACTATTATACGAATTCTTTTATCCCATCAAACTTGTTGTCAAAAAGTCTCAACTTCTAAGCAAGGAACTCGTCAGTCTTGACGGGACCCTCTCCAACTCCAGTAGAAATAACTCGGCTAACACCATCCTTCAGGGTAGTAGCAAGAGATCGGTCAAAGACAATGCTGGATCGGGCGCTGGCAGCACCCTCCTTGAAACCACCGACACCCTGAAGAGCCTGGTAGAAAGCACCGACGACAATATCGGCATCCTTCTCCTCGTAGTAAATGACACAGTTGGGGCCAGCATCGAAGGTGTAGGCGGCAACAGTTCGGCCGACCTTCTCGTTGATGTACTCAACAGCACGGATGGCAGCGCGGGAGATGTCGTTCATGTAGAAGATGGGAGGGTAGGTATCGGCGCAAGTAGCGTGGAAAGAGTTGGACTCGCGCATGGTGACCTCGGCGAACTTGGGGAAGTCCTTGTTCTTGATAGCCTCCTCCATGAGAGCCATGTTGGTGGGAACAACGTTTGTTATTCTCTCCTTGAAGAGACCAGAGGTGGCGACGGTCTGCTGCATACCAGAGGTAGAAGAAACACCCTTCTTAGCGGCGCTGACAACAAGGATCAGAGCTCGCATATCAGGCCAGTGTGAAGCGGGAGCGACGAGGTCAGCCTTGGAATCGCTACCGTCCTCCTTCTCACCCATTCTCCAAGCGACATAACCGCCGAAGAGACTTCGGCAAGCAGATCCAGAACCTTGTCGGGCAATGAGAGAAAGGTCAGAGGGCGAGTCGGGAAGCTCGTAGAGAAGAGCAATGGCCTGAACAAGCGCGGCGAAACCAGCAGCGGAAGAAGCAAGGCCAGCGGCGGTGGGGAAGTTGTTCTCGGAGACGATCTTCAGGGGGAAGCTGGAAAGCTTGGGGAGCGAAGAGTCGGCCTCCTCGAGGGCGGCACGGCGGGATCGAAGCTCACGGAAGCAAGCCTGAGTTCGGGCGCCAGAGATGTCGGAGGCTTCGCCGTTGAGGGTAAGGCTGTCGCCATCGGTAAAGGTGCTCGAGCATGAGGCGGTTGTGAGGGTTCGGAGATCGTCTTGCGAGAGGGTGACGGAGAGGGAGCTGTTGGTAGGGAGGTTAAGCTTCGCGTCGCGCTTGCCCCAGTATCTGCCATGTATCAGCTGAAGGTCTTTGATGCGAATAGGAGATGTTTACTTGACAACAGCGATGTTGACAGGCGCAGTGGTGCTGGCGCGGTAGATCTTTGTGTCGGCCATTGTGATTGATGGTATTATTGAAGGATGAAAGTTGAAGCAAATTAGACTGAATTGAAGCAGAAGAATGATCTAACAAAAAAAGATAAAGCAGACTTCACCGACTTGTTGTAGCGGAAAGAGTTGGAGATGAACCGCGGGCGGGCTACTCTGAGATTATGGCCTCAAGAGGTCTAGTGCGGGGTCTAAAGAGGACCCCTGAATGGAGCCCCTCACCACCAAAGTGCGCTTCATCTTGGGGGATTGGCCAATGCGGTTGGAGCTTGGGGTTTAAACATTGGATGAGCTTTAATGGTCAGGCCTTACATGATGGATCATGCAAGTCTTTATTCTACTTGTCTAACCTTCTACTTTAACTCATTATCTAGACGTATTTCATGAGAATTTTTGATGTTTAGATGCTCAACAATTTTGACAATTTAGTAGGCGAAATTGCCTGAGCGTAGCGGCTAACCAGCAAGAGGAGAGTCTGGGGAGAAACCACCGAATTTGAGATGCGAATACGATTTCGGTGCATTTTGCCAAGGACTTCGCTTTGTTTTTCTCTAGATTATTTTAGCCCGCATAAGCAGGTGCGGTACAGTCAAGCTTGTCAGATAAAGTTGATCTTCGGATCTTATCTCAATTGATCCGAATGCATCCCTGTTGACAAATGCAAGTCGGAGGAAAAATACGATACAGAAGACTGAATTTCTTTGATGTTACCACCTCTCGCAGCTATGAAAATACCCATATAAACGAATCAGGGAACCAGGACTTGCCATTTCATTGACCTGCTGAACTTGATGAAACTGGATGCTAAAACCATTGAGCCGTTGAAGCTGTCTCAAAACTATAGGGTAAGCCCAACGCTAGTTATCTTCAGTGCCAGACACCAAGACGTCGTGATATGTATTGCGATACAATGATGATAAATCTTGGACTAGTAGAATCTCGATGACTTTATGGCGACTATCATATTTTTCATGAAGCTTTAAAAATGGGGTTCTTCCGTTCGTTGACGGACTTTACTCGGGCACAAAGCCTGAGCAACACATCGTGAACAGCCAGCAACAAGTTGACAGCCCAGTTGAGCCCTTCCAACTCTGTTCGAGCCAAAAGCAACCCAACTCCTGTTGACAACTTGTCTCAGCTCAAGCCTCAATGTCTATCCAAACCTTGATTCAACGCCCTCATTACTCGCCATGATCGGCCCATACGCAACGGACTATCGATGGTAGGACGAGATAAGTGCACGTGGCAGTGCATAGTGGGCTTCATTCAAAAAGGAAACAAACCTCCGGGGTAATCAGATCGTGCATCCAGAAACCCCAGACGAAACAGGCCTCAATGCATCTTGGCTGAAGTTGAAGTGTGACAGTGGCGGTGCGATAAACGGGTAGACGTACGAGTGGACCAATCAGGTGAGGTGGGCATGAGTGGTCCCAGGGACAGACAGAGCTAGGCTGGATTGTTGACGTCACAAATTCCAAGCTTGTGGACGCCAATAGCTGGATGAGATAGTGGTGACGGCTGTCCAAGATTATCTATCCAAGGCAAATGAGGCTTGGCCAGGTAATGCATTTCCCGGCTTTATTCCCACGTCGTTGATACTGCTTCATCTTCCTTCCCTCTCCTTGGTTGCGTCGCTCTTTCCCCTGTGCATGAGTCTTCCCGCCTTGGCCCCGAAGCTTACATCCACCTTTACCTATCCGCTACTACCTCAACCCGATATTTCTTAAATTGACCGTCTCCCCTTCCAAGGTTACGAAGCAAAAAACAAGGCTGTGCCCATAATGAATTCCGCTTTGAGGCGCGCTTTGTCGCCAGGTCTACGGACATCGCAGATATCGCAAGCATTTGCCAAACACCAAATACCAGCTGTCTACCGATGTAACGCCGCGCCGACACATTTTGGACGCGCTTTTACGACTTCAAGATGTTTTAAACAAGAAGCTGCTGAGAGTCAAGAGGAGGCTAAGAGAAGGGATGATTTGAGCGAAAAGGCTCGCAAAAGAGATATGAAGAAGGTTACGTCAGGTGCTAGCGCTCAAACGTTAGAGAATGATCGACCATGGCATAGAGCCGACTCTGGAGCAGAGCCGGATGCTCCAAAGGATGTTCCCGATAAGGACCAAATGAAGAAGGGTAAGAAAGCTTCCAGAGTCCATGCGAACACTAGCTAATGGCCACAGGACGTCTCTTGACAACGCCGACCCGTCTACTGAAGCTCATCTTACCCATGCCTTTCCATCCCGAGCAAGAGCACGTCAATAGACCAGTAAAAGAGAATGTTGACGACACGTCCGAAACCGTCGAGCCATTGGCTCTTCTTGTACACCCTCATCAACCACTTTCGTACCTCGAGCGATTGATCCAAGCTGAGATTCCACCTGTTCATTACAAGGGCCGCGAGAAGCTCCCCGACATTGTCTTCCGAGCCGAAGCCGACCAAGAAGAGCAGACTGGGAAGAAGGATAGCAAGAAGAAGGAAAGCGCGAAGAGCAGCGCCAATGTCGCATCATACTCTGGACTCGGCCACGAAGGTCCTTCTAATAAAGAGGCCAATTGGGTACGATGGAGCGGCAGTACCGAGATCGGAGATTTTATAAGAGATGCTGCTCGTGGACGCGAGTTTGCGATCAACATTGAAGGCTATGATAACGAACTCCGAGTCGCTGTACCCAGTTTCAGAGACCGTACTTACTATATGCGCATGAGCCTGCGACGCATGTCACGCGACATCGAAGGCATGTCCAAGGTCAAGAACGAATGCGATGCTCTAGCTCACAAGGGAGCACACCGTCTCGCACAGGGAGGTTTCGCTGCTCTAGCCGGATGGTGGGGAGTTGTTTACTACGTTACATTCCACACTCAATGGGGATGGGACTTGGTAGAGCCCGTTACATATCTCGCTGGTCTGACAACTGTTATGGGTGCTTACCTGTGGTTCTTGTACATCAGCCGCGATCTCAGCTACAAGGCTGCTATGAAGGTGACCGTGTCCAAGCGACAAGCCGCACTATACCAAGAGCGCGGCTTCGACCAGAACAGATGGGAGCAGCTTGTTCACGAGGCCAACAACTTGCGACACGAAATCAAGATTATCGCTAGCGAGTATGATGTTGATTGGGATGAGAAGAAGGATTTGGGAGGTGAGGAAGTCAAGAAGGTTCTTGAAGAGGAGAAGCAAGGTCGTGATGGCACCAAGGTGACACAGGACAAGGACGATGATGGAGGCTCCGACACATCTGCCGAGATCAAGAAGAAGCAGTAAATGATTGCAAAGAATCGGAATGAGCGACAGTCTGTACACTAAACATCAGATCATGGGCGAATGGCTTGACATTTGACTTTTATCGGAGGCGTCAGCCATGGTGGTGTGGTGAGCTGATGGCATGTTCTCCGTTGGTGTTTTGTTTTGACCATTTGAGACGCATAGCGATAGGCAACAAATAATGCATTTAATTGTGAGAAGAAGTGTATGGTCTGAATGAGTTGAGACTCATGATAACTTCACCCAGATTTGACATGTTGTCTTGCAAAGCGCGATAAAGCTGCGATAAGCCTAGTCTTGACGTTATGATATGATGAATGGAGCTATCATGACGTATCATAAATATCCATGACCATAACACAGCCGTACTAATCCATACTGTGCTTAGCCGGGTCATGTAAGCGGAGTACAGTGCCGCTTATAGCTTCGCTCCATGATATAAAAAAGTCTCCCCACCGCAGCATCCAACCACAACATCTGCGTTTGTCACGATCGTCTCGATAAAGGTCAGCATGTGACCTAAACAGGCAGTCTTCTGGAACGACTTTCGGCGCATTTCAGAAGCTAGATTCAATTTAATCACTCAGCCTTTTCCCCTCCTCGTACTAGGCTACTTTATAACCCAGAGCCGATCCCCCCGCAGCTACTGTACAGTACCTACCGAAACGATACCTAGTGATACCGACGGGCCTGTACGAATATGGCGCCTCAGATAATTCGCCTGCCTGACGGTCAGACCTTTACTGTTACACCAGTCTTTGCAGGTCTTGGTTTTAAGAGCCATGAGCTTAATACCCATCATAATGCTTTTCCCGTTGGATGGACTGTTGTTTTGAATACAGAGACGGATTGCGCTTCTGACGATGATAGCGCTGAGGAAAGCGAGAATGGCGCCGCGCTGGATGGTACGAAGCGACATATTCACTCGTTCAAGAAACCGACCCTACAAGGCGATAACCTGTTCATCTCGTCAATCGCGAACCCTTCCAATTCCGAGTTCAAACCCGCTGCGAGTCCCACGCGACAAATCGCCATGATGTTGTGGATTACGCTGTACTGGTACTTCCACCAACCCGAGCCCGAACCCCAGATGTCTGCGCAAGCAGCAGAGAAGACACCACAAGCTGGCAAGCCGAGGGGTGAATGGAAGATTAACATCAAGAGAGATGGGGTTCTGCGAGGGCGCAATCTTATTCCTAAGCTTGAGCGCATGGGACTCATCACATCTGGCCAAAGCGCTGTTGGAACGAGTTTGGATGACAATGGTGATGATTGGTCGCATATGTTTGTTTCGAAGAGGACGTTTTGGCAAATTCCTGGACGGTTGTTCTTGTTCTCTCTTCAGCCGAACAGAACTGGTGGAGCATATGATTCGATGCCTGGATCGCCAATTGGGAGTCGACCGACCTCGCCTTTACCGATGGAACCGTCGTCGCCCTTTCATAAGACGTTCCAGCGCCATTCACCACATTCATCGCTCAATCGCATTGATCATGATCTTCCTGGCGGACCTACACCGACTTCAATGACAACACCACCAAGTTTCCCTATTGGACCTTTCTTTTCGAGCTCACATCTTCCGACTTATTACCCTCCTCCTCCTCTTCAGTACATCTTTACGAATAATATCCGACATCCTATCAGACCGAAGCCACCGAGGATGGGGGAGGTGTTTTACACTCGATTTGTGCCGAGTGTTAATCAGTATCTCTCATTCCGCGTTGCTTCCATCTCACCAAATCCGGTACCTTACTTGGGCCCAGTTGGACCGAAACCACCAGAGCAGCCTCATTTGTCTAGCATGAACGACACGTCTTTACTGCAGATGTGGATGAAGAAGCCTCGTGTTAGCGAATTCTGGGGCGAGTATGAAGACAAGTTCCTCACCAACGCACTCAACCAACCAAACTGCTTCCCTGTCATTGGTCTCTGGGACGGTGTGCCGTTTGGATACTTTGAGGTCTACTGGGTCAAGGAGGATATTCTCGGCAAACACATTGGCAGCGACGCAGATGATTGGGACAGAGGAATCCATGTGTTCATTGGAGAAGAGTGGGCAAGAGGACGTGTTCCGATTTGGTTGACGGGTCTTGTTCACTGGTGTTTGACGTCGGATTACAGAACAATGAGTGTGTGTCTTGAACCGAGGGTGGACAATGCGAGGTAAGTTATTCTTTTGAAGGGAAGTGTTCGTTGCTAATATTGGCAGGTTCTTGCAAGGACTTGAGCGTACGGGCTTTTCGCGTGAGAAGCAGATTTCGTTTCCTCATAAGCAATCCTGGCTTGTGAGGATGCGTCGCGAGCAATGGGAGGGCCCGGCATTGTGAGCGATACGAGGAGATTTCGATGCAATTTGAGAAGCGATTTGGCGATGAGAACACGAGAGATGATTCACGAGGTTGGAGATAAAGCATTTGATGAATACATAACGAACTTTGAGAATTGATTGATGAACAAACTCCACAGACAGCGTTTGTGACTGAACATGAACATGTGATCCCCTATGTCCTTAGTGTTGTTCACTCGAGGTCTTCGACAAGAACAATACCTTGTTCAGCGACCATAGCGCTGCCAGAATGTGATCTATATAAGTAGAACACTTCGCACATCTAGGCATCAATCACATCTCAGCATTCACTTTCCAATACGTATTCACAGGCTTGAATCACGTTACCAACCCACCATCTCGAACTGTTCCAACAACGTTGACTATCTCACAGTTGTTCTCACGAACGATCAAACAAACCTTCCACCTTCAACCACCAAACCAATCTTTAACAAAACAACCCATCACGCCAGGTAAGATGTGTCAACCAGCAGAAAGACCCAAGACTAACCACAACTCCCTATTCGTTCGCCAAAACTACCTCCGCGGCCAGTTGGGACCTGCCTTGCAGCCTCCATCCAAGACTTGTCCCAAATGCAAGCACACCTACACGAGCATTCGCAACATGTGTCTTCCTTGCTTGAAGCTAACAGCAGTCGAGAAAGACCGGGACACCACCGATCGTAAACGAGACACTTTCGTCGAGCATTGCAACGATTGTAACAAGACAACCGTCCATCTCGGCCCTCACTGGTGCACTACCTGCTGGGCGATTACCAAGGATACTTATCCTGCTTATTGCGAGGAGTGTGTTGTGCAGATCGATGTTCCGACCATTGTAGGAGATGATAAGGGTGGGTGGGTTGACATGTTCAAGGTGAAGACGCTTTGGTGTTTGTGTTGTCGGGGTATTGCCGAGAGCTGGGCTAGGATCGACGTTTGAGGAGGTGGAAGAGTTGATCCTTCGAGAAGGATCAAGTGGTGGTGATAGCCTCACGTCAGATTGGTAAGCGCTAGGGCTTTACTAGGACTTTACTGTATGTATTTAGGAGCTGAGCTCCTGCCAAGTCCTGTCAATTGAACTTTTGTAGATCTGATTATTCCTTTCTATCTTGTGATAAACTGTGAACATGCCTTCAATCTCTGGACTTGAGGCGCTTGAATGCGACTTCTCCATCCCAAACGACGACACCCCAAATCTATCACGCTGGTCTGATACACAAATCGGTCGTCCAGCTCTTATAATCACTCCCAACTCAGAGTTTGATGTCCAAACAGCCATTAAAATCGCAAAAGATAATGATTTTACTATCCTCGCAGCAGGTGGCGCTCATGGGACGTTTGTCACTGTGAACCCGTCAACGCTGTACTTGGACATGAAGAACTTCAAGACCATCGAACTAAACAAGGATAACGAGACTGTCCGAGTCGGTGGCGGTGTTACCACAGGCGAAGTAATCAAGGCGCTGGCGGAGGAGGGCTACTACACTCCTGTTCCAAACTCCGATGCTGTTGGATTCGTGGGCTGTATTCTTGGTGGTGGGAATGGTGTCCTTAGCGGTCTTCACGGATGGATGGTCGATAACGTCGTTTCCTTTCGCATCATCACCGCCGACGGCGCTACTATCAATGTCAGTGCAGATTCGCAGGGCGAAGAGTTAGAGCTATTCAACACCCTTCGCGGCGCAGGCCACGGACTCGGCGTCATAACGGAAGTGACAGTCTCCATCTTCCCCATCGTAAAGCTCAACATGGAGAACAACAAAATCTGGACACGAACATTCATCTTCCCAGCCTTGGAAATCGACATTGCTATCAAGACATTCCTCGATTTACAGCACCCCTCTCCCGAGGGCTTTACAAGCATGGTTTTCGCACGGAACGCCCATGGCGCTCCTATCATCGTCATTGGGTATACATTCTTTGGTCCATCTGACAAGGCGGAGGAAGATGCAGCAGCTCTGTTCCAAAAGGCTATTGCCAACAAAGTTATTGTGGGCGCAACGGAATACTTGCCTTTTGTTAGCTTGAATGCTAAGAACGAGGTTTATAACTCGCATGGTGGCCACAAGGCGATTGCATCATGTCGTCTTACAAAAACCACCTCATCTGCTCTCAGGACGAGCTTCGATCTCTGGTGTACAGCGACACAGGACAATCCCGATGCTTCTCAAACACCGCTCATAATGTCTGCCTTCAACACGGCCAAGAGCGAAACCTTCACCACTTCCTCTGTAGAGGCCCGTGACAGACCACTCAACGCATTCGCTCCAGTGCTCGCAAAGACGGAAGAAGGGAACAAGGCGTTTATGAAAGCTTTAGACAAGATTATAGCGGGTTTGAGGGAGGCGGATGAAGGTGTTGAGGCGAGAAGTTTTGCGAATAATTGGAGATTTGAGACTGATATTGGAGAGATGTTCAGTGAGAAGGTGTTTGAGAGGGTGACCAGGGTCAAGAAGACTTGGGATGGGAAGGGTGTGTTTTGGTCGCCTTATTTTAAGAATAAGAGTACTTGATGACGTGTACGGTATGGACTGATTGCAGGTATTATAACGAGATAATTTATCGGAGAAGACGACTCTACTCTGTCATGTTCAGATGCCTTGTCCAAGCTGAGTGCAGTCGAGGCTTCTGATTGGTCTCGTATTCCGTATTCAGCATTCCACCCCCGGACTGTCAGCATGGATGGACCTTTGGAGTCTTATTTAAACAGCCCTCACCAACAGCAAATAATTACAAACTTGTCGTATGCTTTCATCTTCTTGATAATTGCCTTTAATACAATGTTGAGACCTTCCGCCCAGACACTTGTGCGAAATCGCACCCCCTCATCACGACGCCTTATCACAACAGCCCTCACCCATCAAACGCATACCCTCTCAGACGGTCGTCAACTTGGTTTCGCAGAATATGGCAAACCAAATGGTCATCCCATCTTTTACTTCCATGGATTTCCTTCATCACGTCTCGAAGCTCAGCCCGTTGATGACATAGCTCAACGGGTTGGAGTTCGTCTGATTGCGCTTGACAGGCCTGGGTTCGGACTCTCCACACCGAACCCTGACTATCGTATTATCGATTGGCCTAGCGATGTGATGGAACTTACGGAAGTAAAAGGTATTGACCGATTTTCAGTTTGTGGACTTTCGGGCGGTGGTCCGTTTGCTTTGGCTTGTGCGTATGCTTTACCAAAGAGTAAGCTTGCGAGCGTGGGTTTATTTGCGAGTGCACCGCATTGGGAAGCTGGGATCCAACATGTCGACGTATCACGTCGAATGTTGAGATTCTTTGCGGTGAACTATCCGAATCTCCTTGGGGGTACTTTGCATGCACTTTATCGCTCTATCCGATGGCTCATTCTCACACGTCCTGCTATCAAAAGGATAGGCAAGTGGCTCGACACCGAAGACTCCAAACATCCTCCCACCCAAGATTCCAAAAACCCTCACGCAGAAAGAATACAAGATTTGGTAAACATATTTCTCGACGAGCCCTTCCGTCAAGGCGCATGTGGGACAGTACATGAAGCAAGGCTGCTGTCCTCTCTTGACTGGGGTTTCAAGCTCGAGGATGTTGGTTTTGGGAAAGTGCTGATGTGGCATGGTGTTAACGACACGAACGCGCCCATTGAGATGATACGGTATATGGTAGACAGGGTACCGGGGAGTGAGCTGGTTGAGTTTGAGGAGGATACGCATTATACTATGTGGAAGCATGTTGAGGCTGCTTTTAAGAGGTTGGTTGATGAGGGGACTTTGAAGAAGGGAGATTAGAGGTGATGGGTATCTAAGAGTGGATTAATTGAGATATTTGTACAATATACTACATATGACGGTCTCATTCTCAGGAGCCTCTAGATGACAGCGTTGGTAGAACTAGTTTTGTCTTTCCATGCTCTTGTCCCAACTGTCGAAATACCCTGCGCCCCCAAAGTCCCAGGAATAAGTAGCTTATAACTAGTGTCCATCTTCATGCCACAGGTCTGACACATCATGCTTACACCGGGTCTACCAAGAGTTCCTGCCGCAACAGCCGTTGTAACAGTAGTAGTAGTAGATGGCGCTTGCAGTACAACAGTTTCATCAGCCCCCAGCAATCGCTCTTCAACCAAATTCCGGCCATTCGTCGCTTTCGATATGGCCTCTCCAGCCATCAAAGCAATGACGTGAAGACCTCTCATGAGAAGTGGGAGGCCGCCCTGGACATTTGAGAGCCGTGCGAGTCTTGAGACTTCAGCTTTTAGAGCTTGGGACGTTTTGTTGTAGGACATGGTGAGTTGAGTTTTGCGGGAGTAGATAAGTGCGATATATGCTTGATTTGAAGAAGAGCTAACTTAATCCATGGGCAAGCATGATATTTGATCACTTAAGAGGGACAGAAGCGCCTGGAGTTATTATTTCATAGTGGTAGTCGAGTCAGGATTCTAATCCATGCAGTTCGTGTACTTCGTATACGGAATACGCAGCCAATCAGAGATTCAGGATTAGCTCAATCTGGACAGGTTTATAAGTCAATGGTTTCAATCTCCATCTCAGATCCGATTTCATCTCCCGGTTCAACTGCGACAAGGTCTAGTCGAGAAATGGCTCAGGATAGGTTGATATCACTAGGTGAATTGCACCACAGTACCATGCAGACGATGGGAATTGGAACGTTCGCGCAAGACATGGTGCCGTGGGGGGTTAAAATTGCAGTGAAACTCCCGAGCTGAGACATTTCCTCATTTATTACCAATGAGCGCAGAGCACAACCCGACCCGAAGACTGACAGCAAAGTGACGACAGTGAAGTACCGAATGGCGGATGAGGTTCGTTACCGTGTTTCTAATAAGAGAATGTTATTGTATGTATTCATGAAAGTTGGTCTAGTTCAAGCTCCTCTTCGGCTGGCGACAAGAATTGGAGAGCCGAGTCAGTTAAATAAAGCATAGTAAGACGACTACTACTACCATATAGGATTAATGCTCCGTTGGAAAGGAGATCTGGTTAGGGGTTAAGTTTGCAGTGCAACGGAATGGGGGCTGCATAAGTGGCACTCTTGTAAATGTAATTTACAATAACTACCTAGGTAGTCCACAAGAGAGGCCTCGCGGGGGGTTAAGTTTGCAGTGTAGCAAACATAGGTTGAAAACAGCAACAGCGAAACGTCCAACACCCTTGATGGGGTTATCCAACACCGACCAGAGATCTCAGCCATTCAGATTACGATCTGCTTTGCAGAACTCCGGTGGGAGTTCAACTTTGCAGTGAAGATAATGGGAAAGATGAGGCTCTGGCCGAAAATCCCGCCTGAGTCTCGGGGCGAACTCCAAGACACTACTTTCCACACAGTAAAAGTGCGTTGTGTTGCACTGATGTAAACGGCCTACAGTACCTGATTTAGCGAAGAAGGCATGGTGGGTGGTTTAACTTGCAGTGCAAACAGCGAATGAGTTGCATGATGACTGACTGGGCCTACAAACCACTACAGTAAAGCAAATGATGGAGAGGCTTGGTTGGGGGTTAAAATTGCAGTGAATTGTCGCGGGCCTCGAAAAGTGTTTGCACCCAACAAGACATCGAAGGCAGAGACGTTGCCTTCTCCGTATGTACCAGTCTTTTTGCGAACCACCTGGGGATACACGAAGAAGGCCTAGAGAGGGGTTAAATTTGCATTGAAGTTAGTATGTTCAAGATCTCCCATTGCAAGACACGATGATTCTCTGGCCGGGCTATACTTAAAGAATACGTTCACCTACATTTTAACAGCGAGGTAAAATACCGTTGAGTGGCAGCGTGGTTCTGGCTAACGATGAAGTAGGCTACTATGTTTCTAAAGAAAGAACGCTTCTCTTTGTCTGGTTCAAAGCCATCCGGTTCTTACCCACCGGTATTTAGGTGTTGGGAAAAGGTCAGCTAGAATGACGTATGAAACTCTGGTGGGAGGTCAAACTTGTAATATAAAGAATGGGAATGATGAGGAACAAACACCAAGATACTGCGAGCTACGATCCCACCAAGAAGGCCTGACGAGTTGGTCAAATTTGCAGTGCAATCCAAGAGAGTTGTGTGATGTACAACAGCGGAGGTAACTCACCAAGAAGGCCCGGCAGGGGGTTAAATATGCAGTGTAAAAAGGGAAGGGCTGCATCCACGACTGGCTGACCATACAAACCACAGTGCAGATATCCACGAAAAAGCCTGGGGGAGGGTTAAAATTGCAGTGAAGGTGTAGGTGGGTCAGCAGGCCTCAAAATTCAGTGCAATGGAAAGATGGTGTATATGATGCGCCAACTATCTGAGTGTCGCCAAAAACACAAGACATTACATAGTACAAAATCCGGAAGGAGGCCTGGGGGAGGGTTAAATTTGCAGTGCAGTTGGCCTGCTGCGGGTGCCTCTCTGCCTTATCGCCCACATTCCAAACAACTCAAATCCAGGGTCCATGCATCGGATCAGGCAAAGCGTTGATCGCCAGGAACAAAGCCATTGTCTCATTCCATCACCACTAGTCCCAACTTCATCGCCGCAAATGGCATCACGAAAGCCTCTTTTTCACTTCGAGACGCCAAATCCTCTTTCGCAGGCCCAGTTCTTTCCAGAACTATGGAATCGGCCCACGCCTTCTGCAAGGCACCGCCGGGTAACTGGAATGCTGGCGACTCATCTTGGCCGCTGTACCCGAAAGCTTAACGGCGTCGACGACAAACATGAGCCATGAATAGATAAAGATGAATAGGCGAAGAGAATGGTGGAAAGCTTACAACGGTCGATGAAAAGTCTGGACCAGAAGATGGTCGTGGTGGCCGCCGTTAGGTCAATGTTTGAGGGTATATAGACTCAACCTTCAAGCCGCGACACTTCCCTAGAACTCGATCTCGAGGTTCTTGCCATTCATTTTACCCATACACTCATTTTCGCATTTCGTCACAATGAAGTTGCTCACACTCCTTCTTTCAGCTTTGACCAGCCAAGTGGCTGGTCTAGCATCTACAGATACCATCACCTGGGGTGGTGATAACTCGCGAACAGGATACCAAACGTAAGTCCCTCGGCTACCAACACTCTCATATACTAACTCAGACAAAGAAACCACAACATGGACCCTGCGATAGTTGGAAGCCCCCAGTTCGACATCGTCTTTAAAACAGCACTTCCAGGCCGCTACATCAACGCTGCTGAACAAATCTTTTCGCAACCGCTAGTTTACACTCCTTCAAACGGCACAACGCAATATGTTTACCTCGCTACCACCCAAAACAATATTTATAAACTTGACGCTAAGACGGGTGTTATCTTGGCCTCGCGCAACTTGGGCATTCCGTTCCTTACTGCAGATCTGGACGGTTGTGTGGATGTTAATCCTACCGTTGGTGTTACTGCTACTGGTGTTATCGATCCCGATACTGATACGTGGTATCTCACTTCCAAAACATACGTCGATCAGAATTATGGACCGAAACCCCAGGGAAGACCAGCGGGACGGTATAAGTTTCATGCTATCAACGTAAACGATCTTTCAGAACGCTCTGGCTTCCCCGTCGATCTCGAAGGAACTATCGCGAGGAACAACCCCGAGCGTATGTTCACCGGCGGTATTCATCACCAACGTCCCGGTCTTCTACATACAGGACAGTATGTATACGCTGGCTTCGCCTCGCATTGTGTCCAGTACAACTTCACAGGCTGGATAATGGGCTGGGACAAAACCACCGGTGCAATCGTCGAGCGCTGGGCTTCTGAGGGCCAAGGCGTGAGCAGCAACATCTCCGGCGCAGGAATCTGGCAATCAGGCGGTGGATTGGCGTCTGATGATGCAGGATCCATGTTCTTCGCCACAGGTAACGGGTACGCATCGCAACTATCCACCATTCCAGTCAACGGCTTCACACCTCCCACTGCAATGGAGCAAGCAGCAGTGCACATGTCGATCAACAGCGACGGTACACTCTCCGTGGTAGATTTCTTCATGCCCTTCGAAAAACAAGAACTTGACGGCGCGGATAAAGATCTAGGAACAAGCCCTCTTGAGATTCTGCCTAGTCAGTTCTCGTGCGGTGACGTTAAACGCATGGGTATCGTGACTGGAAAGTCTGGAAAGACGTATTGGCTTAATCTTGATGATCTGGGTGGATATAGGAATGGAGCCAATTCGAAGGATCGTGTTATTCAGACTTTTCAGAATGAGAATTCTGTTTACGCGGGGGCTGGTGTATATCCTCTTGAAGGAGGGTATATCTACATCAATGGTACGTTCATCTTACCCAATGTGAAGGTGGTATACTAACGACGCAGTCATCCAATATCCTACACATGTTTTCAAATTCTCCTGCCTAAACGGCAATCCCTACTTCACAAAAGTAGCAGACAGTCCCACGAACAACGCCTACATTCTAGGTGTAAGCCACGGAACAACCACATCTCTCAACGGCCAAGAAGGAACAGGCCTCCTCTGGGTCTCTGATGTTCAGAACACCAACTTTAAGATCTACGACGCTGTACCTCAGAATGGATATCTCAACGTCATTCGCAACTTCACGATTGTCGGCATTACAAAGTTCAGCAGACCTGTCTTTGGCGATGGGATGGCGTACATCGGTACGACCGTTGGGTACTTTTACGGTCTTGGTTCGACGAACAAATCGCCTTTGAACTGTACTGCTTCCGTGGACTTTGGGACGACGGATTTACAGAATGCTACTGTTCCGCAAGTCGTGAATTGTACGGCGTTGTTTGATCTCTCTGTTACGAACATCAGTCTTGCTGACGCGACGAGCTACGGCATCACCAAGACACCCTCCCTTCCTCTGTCAATGTCTAAGGGAGACAGTCTTCAATTCTCAGCGCAGTTCTCACCGAAAAGTGTTGGAAGACTGGGCGGGACTGTCAATATTGCTACGTCTGGCGTTTCGGATGCGTCGTACAGCAAGACTACCAAGGTCCGTTTCACTGGTGTTGGTACAAGCTCAGGTGCTTTGTTGGACATCAGCCCCAAAGCTGTTGTCTTTACAGGTCTTGTCAGCGGTTCGGTTGCCGACAAGCAAACTATCCTGATCGGAAACGACGGTACCAAACCTCTCCAAGTCTCATCGGTTCTGTACACAACCTCCTCTTCATCTGGACCATTTACTGCATGGAGCGGCTCTGGTAGTCTCACAGTTGGAAAGTTCACACTGTCTGGCATTCCCAGCTCCGTTAGCGGAGGCAGCGATACAGCAATCACTGTTATTCCCGACACTTCCTCCTCTGGAAACTTTACAGCTTGGGTCAAGTTCATCACTACAGGCGGTAACGCAACGGTTTCTTTGTCCGCATCAGCAGGTGATCCTCCCACCGCGCTTCTCGAGTTCCAAACACCCGACGGAAACAGCTGGGTCAAATACGATCCTAACACTCCCTTCACATTCGGCAATGTCACAGAGAACACTTCCAGATCTCTGCGTTTCCGTATCAGCAACACCGCTGCACCGGGAGGAGTCAAGCTCGGTCTGACAGTCTCGAAACCTCCGTTCGGCGTGCCTGGTATTGTTAGGTCAGCTAACCAGGTTGACTTGGCTGAGGGTACTCTCATTGCACCTGGCAAAAGCCAAACAGCCACTCTAACATGCAACGTCCCTAAATCGCAATGGAACGTCCCTTCGTATAACGGCACTGCACAATGGACTATAAACACCAATGATCCAACATGGAGTTTCGAAAAGCGTGCAATTCAATTCTTCTGCAATGCTGTCTCTGAACAAGCCGCCCCTCTACTTCCCAACGGTCAAGGACAATACCAGTACGTGGGCTGCTTCAAAGAGAATAACCCCGGCCGTCAACTCTCCAATCTCTTATATGCGAATGGCTCCAACACCAACGAAATGTGCATCAACACCTGTGGTTCTGAAGGCTTGACATTCTGCGGTACGCAATATCGCAGCGAATGCTGGGCCGGTAATAAAATTCCCAAGGAGAAGGTCGACGATGCGAATTGCAACTTTGACTGCGCGGGAAGTCTGGCCCAGTATTGTGGTGGAAATGGTATTGACGGCAGTGGTGCATACATCAGTCTTTTCGCCGACACACTCCAATGGGACGGAAATCTCAGCGACTCATCTTCGTCTGGTGGCAGCACGACCACTCCTCCAGGACCATTCGTAAATCCTGGTGTTGACGGATATACCAGTATCGGCTGCTACACTGAAGCAACAGCCGGAAGAGCACTGCCTAATGGACGCGGTGTTAGTTCGCCTACTGTCCAGAACTGTGTTGATGCTTGCAAGGCTGAGAGCTTTGTTTATGCGGGTGTTGAGTATGGTGGAGAGGTAGGTTTTCTGCTCAAGAGCTTTGATATGGGTGCTAATGACGTAGTGTTATTGTGGTAATTCGTTTACGGATGGAGCTGTGCCTGCTCCTATTGCTGATTGCGGCATGACTTGCAATGGTGAGTATAAGCCTCTCGGGTAAGGGAAAAGTGACTAATGGTTATGTTACAGGCAACGGGAGCGAGTATTGTGGTGGGCCTAATCGTCTTAATGTCTATCAGGTCAACTCTGCTTACAGCGCTACTCTATCGAGTTCGCTGTCCACGTCTTCAACGAGCAGTAGTACCTCATCATCAACATCGACATCAACCTCCACATCGATGTTCATCCCTGCTTCGGTGTCGACTTCTAGCTCGACCACTACGAGCAGCGCTTCTACTACCAGCTCAACTTCCAGCAGCACCAGCTCAGGCTATACGAGCACTTCGTCCTCGACCTCTACTTCTACCAGCATGTGGGCAAGCACGAGTACGAGCTCTACCTCCAGTAGTGTACCGACTACTAGCACTTTATCGTCAAGCAGCACGTCGAGCTCCACATCTACCTCGACAAGCTCTGCTCAGACGACGAGCAGCTCGGTCAGTGTGAATGGAAACGTCGCTGGTGGTGCAAACACTATCTCTACGTCTACATCTAGCTCTACTTCAAGTAGCAGCTTGACAAGCACGTCCACGTCAAGCAGTACAAGCACTACCTCTCAGCCAACGACTTCGACGACTTCGAGCTCGGTCGCTACGACTACTTCCACGACCACGTCTAGCACATCCACCACTAGCTCGAGTACTTCGTCATGGACAACCTTCTCTACTGCCTCTTCAATCAGCAGTCGCTCTACTACGTCTACCACGACTTCCACCACGTCGAGTGCTGTGGCTCAGAACCCACCATTGTCGAACACAGCCTCGACTATCGGGCTTCCCAACCCAGGTTCGTCGGTCACAGTGGTGTCTGGCACAACAGTCGCTGTGGTCACTCGTCCCACGTCAACTAGTAGCTCAGTGGTTGCCCCACCATCGAGTGTTGGTTCGTCGATTGTTTCTGCTCCAGGCATTCCTTCATCAATCGTGCAATTGTCTGTTGTCGCTCCATCAAGTGCCCCATCATCTGTCATTCCTGCTTTGAGCACTCAAGCCGGAATTCCAATCCCTGGCTCCACCGGCACTACTCGCACCACATCTTCTACTTCAACAACCTCGTCGAGCTCATCCACCTCATCAACTTCAAGCTCAACATCAACAACTTCCCGAGTCACAACAACAAGCACAACAAGCTCAACCACCAGCTCCTCGAAGACAACAACTTCCACTAAGCCCACAACACCTTCCATCTCCGACACAATCGGAACCTGGCAATTCCAAGGCTGCTACGCCGAACCCTTCCTCATTCGCGCCCTCACCGCCAAGTACACAGCCGCCGACGACATGACCCTCGAATCATGCGCAGCCTTCTGTACAGGTTATACATACTTCGGCGCCGAAAACGGTCGCGAGTGCTCATGCGGCAACACCCTCACCTTCGGCACCTACCAAGCCTTCAACCAAAAAGACTGCTCCTCCACCTGCGCCGGCGACAAGTCCGAATTCTGCGGCGGCTCACAACGTCTCCAACTCTATAAAGCTGGCAAAGCACCCCGAAGCTTCACAAGCTACTCCTGCGTGTCTGAACCATTCCTCGGCCGTCTCCTCCCGGAACTAGTCCTCACAGACTTCCGATCCATGACAGTCGACACGTGTCTCGACAAATGCAGCAGCTATAAATACGCCGGCGTGGAAAACGGTCGGGATTGTTACTGTGGTAATGCGATTAATTGGCAGGGTATGTTTAGCACCGGTAAGAATGTGAGTATGTCGGATTGCAACATCTCTTGTCCGGGAGATAAGACTTCTTATTGTGGTGGGTTGAGTAAGATGAATGTGTATGTTAGTAACTCTACTGCGATGGGGTTTTTGAATAGGCATAGGAGACGGCATGCAAAGGGTCTTTTGAGGTAGATGAGTAGGATTTGTATATAGATTTGTCATTCGTTTTATACTACATTCGTTAAGAAACCTCTCCTCTTCATATGTCGTTTAGGGAAAAGCGAGGTCTAGTCCCTCGGCTTCGAGTGCCATTCTTACACCATCCAACTTCTCAATCCTTCTCAAATGCTCGTGATAGGAAGGATAGTCTTTCATGTCAATGCCAGCCTCATGCGCCCACCTCGCAAAAACATAGACATTAAAATCCACAGCTGTCAAACCCCCTCCAACAATGAACTCTTTCCCTTTGTAACCATTATCAATCCTCGCAAAAGACTCCTCGATGACCTTCCTCCCCTTATCCTTAATCCCCTCATACGCTTTCTCTTCATCACTGAACCTTACCGGTCTTAAGAAAGCACCATATCCAAGACCATGCAGAGTTCCAGAGAGAAACACGAGCCATTCCATAATCTTGGCGTTCTCAAACGATGTACTGCCTAGAAGGCGTTCGTCTGGGATGAGGGAGGATATGAAGCTTAGAATCGCGGGCATTTCAGTGATGACTTGATTGTTGACGGCTAGGGCGGGAACGTAGCCTCTTGGGTGGATGGCGCGGTACTCTGCGTTGGTGAAACTGCCATCTGCGGCTTCATAGCCGTGCGGACCTGGCTTGAGATGAATTGCGTTGAATGGGATCTTGTAGTGGTGCAGGATGGCGTGCGGGATTAGTGAACACGCGCCGTTTGTGCGATAGAGAGTGAGTTTTGGCATGTTGGTGATTGAACCCATGGTTGCTATCACTCCATCGAATCTGATAGTTTGGTTTAGTTTATGAAGTTACATGCTCGACTATATATAATTCCGTACTATGTGACGCTTTGGGGTCTCCGTGTTGCCTCAACGTCATAACAGCGCCCTTCGGGATGATATTGACTCGAGCTGACAAATATCGGCCATGAAGGATTATCATCCCACATTTCTGCATTAGAGACTAGAGCATTGGCATTTGGCATGTAATATCACTATAAGCATCATATAAAGCGTATTATTATGAGAATGCCGCATAATTGATCACTTTATAGCTAGATGGCTCATTTGAAGTCTAAGGTGAAATTGTGCTTGGATAAAGGTCACAAGACTTGTCGAAGGACCCCCTCCAAGTCTAAAAGTAGAGCTGAGCAGTGAATATTGAGACGGCTTACCTATTGATGCTTAGAAAATAACGTTGTTCTACAATAACGTTGTTGACTGCAGCCTCTTTTAATACTTTTAACCACTCTTATACCTGACTGATGCTTCACCGCCAAGATGGCTTATATGTCAACAGCTGATTCTGAGACGACAGAGATCTGGACTCTAATAGTCAATCGCTATATGTGGAGCAGCTCAGCTATGTCCTTTAGTCGAGCAGTTATACGCTTAAACTGGCTAGCTACAATTCCAGAGTATTGGTTGTGGCTTAAAGTTGGCGTCAAATGGCGCAGCTGTAAATATGAGAACCGTATTCATCGACGATTTGATGTTTTGATCGACCACGAAACTCCATTGCTTTACGAATATTTAAGACGATATTTGGGACCGCTTTTACCACTATCAGAACCATCTTCACCTCTCACACTTTCCCATACATTCCTCATCTTGCTCAAGTACCCAATCAAAATGTTGTTCTCGACAATCTTCAACTCATCTTCACTGCTCATGGACCTCCACCTCCTGTCGGGAGTCATGGCGAGCCCAATTGAAGAGTCTAAAGGCTCACTGGTTGCGAGAGATCTGACTTGGGATCAGTCTCAAGCCCTCGCTGGTCATAACGGAAGACGCAGATAGCTGGGTATTGCACCTCTGGTCTGGGACACTAGACTCGAAGCTGCTGCTCAGAAGTATGTGCAGAGTCTTGCCGATACCAAGGCTCAATACATCATTTCACCAGTCACTACGCGAATGGATCAAGGCGAAAACTCCCGGGCTTTCACGTAGGTACTCCACCAGCTTGAGATTATACAGCAAGAATAATACTGTCTAACACCGAAAGGGTCTCTCCTGGTAAAAAGATGGACAACCTGTTGACATCAGCCACTCAGAACTGGTAAGTTCGATGCTAGAAAATCATTGGAGTATAATGTGATGGCGTGCTAATCCACTGTAACAGGATTGATGGGCAAGGCAGATACAAGAACTATGGCGGCAACCGGTATAATCTCATGCATTAGCCTGACGGAGCAGACAGCTTTAGTAAGTATTTCATCCCGCTCTTCCCTGTATAGTAAAGGCATTACTGATATCTGAAACTATCTACAGCTCAAGCCGTCTGGAGAGCCACTACCAAGGTTGGAATCGCTACCGCCGGTTATGTGGACACCAAGGGTTATACTACTGTATACGTTGTTGCCCGATACTCTGTTCGAGGCAATATTGTGGGACAAGTGATCTGGTAAAGAGGACTGGATGGAAGGCCTTGGGCCTCTCGAGAGATGTTCAGAAATTTGCTGGACCTAAGAGTATCAGCAGCGGCCTAAGCTTGGAGGTTTAAATAGATATTGTCATTCTAGATATACAGACATAGTCTTACTATTGACTTAGAGAATATGGAAGAGGTCGCCTGATACCGAGAGATCAAATCAGTATGTGTACTCAAGCCCGGAGGGGGGTTAAAATTGCAGTGAAAATGCTCTTCTTTTATACTCTGGGGGACCGGGAGGTCTTAAAGAAAATGGTGTCTCCACACCCTTTGGGAGGCCTCCGTTTCCAGCCTATCATGCATGAATGTCTCTTAAGCTGGCAAGTCCAATTGGCCTCGCGTAGGGTTAAGAATGCAGTGAAGGGCGGGCGGGAGGTCAGCAATTGCGACAAAAACGATCAGACAACGTGTCCGGGTGGCTGTGATAGGCTTTCTCTTTTTTCAGATAACCTATCATTGCGCTAAGATTTGGTAGACGTGATTGAGATTGCAGTATTATTCAGCGCTTGTGTCACTTGATTGGATAGTGGACGGCCATCTCAAATGTCATGACGTTGCGTATTTGTCCCAGCTCAACCAGTGAGCGGTTCCCGTGCACACTTATATGTAGATATTCTAAATACATCATACAAATATATACCTGTAACAAAAAAGGGTATCATATCTCTCAGTTTCCAGCACCAAGAGAACTCAAAATGGGCGCAACCTCAGTACATAACCCCCATCTCCTCCTCCCCTGCGGCAAAAGCGCATTGAATCTCGCCATCCACCCATCAGCCACACACCTACAAAGCGGAATACTACTAACGGCCGCAGTCCCATCATTCTGACACCAGCTGTCTAGCCTCGTAATACTGATATTCTGCAAATTTGGAGGATCAACTCCGATGTTGATGTGATTTAAGCTAGGAACGCAGGAACACGCTGCTTCTGAGAACAAGAGCCAGGCCCATACTACTAGTAAACTCGTAGAGGTGGCGAGGTAGGCTATTGGATCGAGGGATTGGGTTTGTGGGGAGTTGGAGGCGAGAGCGGATTCGCTAGAGAGGAGGACAGCCAGGGCGTGTAGGATAGCGCGGCGAGATTCGCGAGACTTTGCCCAGACGCGGAGGTTGTTGTGAAGCTTTTGGAGGCGTGGACGAATTGTAGGTTCGCGGTCCGTCAAGACTGGTGCTACTGAAGCTTTGGCCACGGCATTGATGGTTCGTACATCAGAGTACAATTGTAGACTCTGAAGATGATAAACCATCATACAATCAGAGACCAAACACTTGATATTAACCATAGCCGCAGCTTTGGCTTGGGTTGGGTCGTTATCGAAGTCTCCGATATACGCCGTGAAAGGAAACTCGCCCATCCCAGCACCATGAAAAGCTTGAAAACACTGATGCTGTAATCTCTCAACATCTGCCTTCCATGCTTCTAGCTGCCATGCCAACGAGGCAGTAGAATTTGGTGTTGATCTTCCAGCTTCGGCACTTCGTCGCACAACCTGCGCGTGGTTCCAGATCGCAGGTAACAATCCACAAAGAGCAAGGTGAATATCCTCGAAAAGCATGAGAGATTTCGCGGAGGTATTTGGATTAGCGATCATCTCGGACATTTTAAACGTTGATCTATCAGTTGGTTCCCATGTAATTCGTTTAAAGAAAATGTCAAGACCGAAGGCGTTCCAGAGGGAGTATGTTGCCGGCATGGTGAGGTCGATTTCCTCCCTATAGAATGTGGGTGCTTGGAAGCGTGCCAAGGAGTAGTAAGTATCTATTTTGAACAGCGAGATGATGATGCTTTTGCAACGTTAGTGAGGGAAGCTGAGAGGAGGGGAGAGAAAGCTACCGTTTCCATCGGTCACGAATGACCATCAGCCAGGGGACAAAGGTCCCAGGGAAGTGAATTCGCTGTTGCTCTGCTGAGCCATCGCTGTTGAGGAAGTCGATTTCTCGCATCGCCATGATGAGCGCACCGCGAAGGAGAGATGCTTTTGCAGTCAATCTCTCGTCCTGGCCCAGTTAGTATCTCAGATTGATGGGGATGGAAGGACACGTACTCCGTGGTAGAAAGCAAAGATGATTTGCAAAACGATTGATTGATACGTTTCCGTCGGCCAAGGCTTGTCATCTTCAAGTCTCGATAACGTATTCGACTTCACATATCAGCAACGCCCTGGCCAAGCACAATATTCAACTTACAATATAACGAGAATAGACATCCATAAAGGTTTCATGCAACTCCATAACCACAGGCCCAAACTCATCAGGATTCCTCAACCAGCAGCTTATCATGGCCACAGAGACGGCAACAAGGTACGAATCCTCCATACCGATCCTGTAAGAAGGCGCGTGAAGAAGAGGAAAGCTGTCGTGTAATCTTCCAAAATACTCTTTCGTGTTCGCGTCGATCCAAGGATGTTCGACTGCTGGGATAGGTGTTGCTTCGCCGATGGGTATTTCTCCTGTTCGCACACTATTTCCGATGCGTTTGAAGGCAGCTTTGATTTCATCCGATGGAGAAGGCGATGATACACTCTCTGGTGTATTCCGTCGTTCATCGAGGGGACTCTTACTCCCACTCTTACTCGCGTGTTTATAAGTGCAGCATATTCCTCGTTTGATACAAAGTGTACACTTTGTACCACCATCGCACTTGGTTTTATTAGCATGACAGGCATCACAAGCGCGTCCGCGTCGTGGGTCCGGCGCAGTGGGCATGTCATGCCGTGAGAGATGCCGTCTTAGCAAATCACTAGAGATTGTTAAACATGTAAGATGATTGGACGGCGAAGAGTACGAACTTGCGCGTAAAGGAGCGCTGACACATGGGACATATGAAATTGCGTTCTCCATGGGTGGCTTGATGGCGACGAAGATGTTCCTTTCTGATAAAGCTCTTACCGCAGTGACATACATGACGGGAAGGAGCGGCAGGTTCGCTAATAATTGGTCAATTCGGTCAAACTCTGCATGCTATCTCGGATATCCCACCTGTTATTTGAATCGTTTTCACTGTGGGATACGTCCATGATGGGTGTGGATATGGGCGGTCAAAACGTAAAACGAGCGCAGGTACAACCGAGTGGGATTATGTGTAATGATGGAGAAAAAAGAAAAGCGAACGGAACAAATGGCTGACTGAGTTACGTACTGGGCATATCAATATCTTTTGAGGCTTGACTTGGTAATCGTGTGTGGGATGACCGGTGGTGACAGTGGGATGATATTTTCGGAGTCCGCGGTGGGAAGATGGGGCTGACAGATGACCTTTGACCAATAGAATATCTTCAGAGACGCCTTGAGTTTGGGATAGATCACGGGTCCGCGGGCATTTTATCCCACTCGGCATCCCGCTCTATATCCCATCCCATCCCATTGACGCCACCACAGCCACAAACAGACTCAAAGTGGCTGCAAGTCATGGAAGACGATCATGTAATACTATTCGACGTAGGATCGTACCTGAACTAGCTGAATCATTAGTGTCGGATAAGATAAGCATATTCGCAATCATAGTGTTTTATCCCGAGATATGGTATGATCCGCTATGTAATTAGTAAATACTTCCATGGAAGCACATCATTGATAGACTCCCAATTGAACTATATATACATCTATCTCTCATCTCTAGAGAATTCAATTCATCACACTCATCACTCAACCATCTACCCATACAACCAACAACTACAACTACAACTACAACTACAACAACCACTTGTCAACTCTTTAACTTAAAACAATAACAATGTCTGCCTATAAGAACATCGCTGTCGCTGGTGCCGCTGGAGATCTCGGCTCAGCAGTCTTCAAAGCCCTCCTCGACTCCAACCAATTCAACCTCACAGTCCTCACCCGCACCACCTCAACCAGCACTTTCCCATCAAGCGTTAAAGTCATCCAAGTCGATTACGACTCCCTTGACTCTCTCACTTCAGCCCTTCAGGGCATTGACGCCGTCGTCTCCACAGTCGGCAGTCTCGCCATTCCCAGCCAAAAGCTCCTCATCGATGCTGCCGTAGCCGCCGGTGTGAAGCGCTTTATTCCATCCGAGTTCGGCTCCAACCTTATCGTTCCCAGTGTCCGAAAACTCCCTGTTTTTGGAACAAAAGTTGAGATTGAGGATAAGCTTGTTGAGCTTAAGGATAAGATTAGTTATACCACTGTTTACAACGGCATCTTTCTGGACTGGGGTATCAAGAACAACTTCTTCTTCGACTTCTCTCAGCCAGAGGTCACAATTTGGGATGAGGGCAATGTCGAGTTCAGCACCACCACCCTCGCCAGCGTTGGCCAGGCAGTAGTCGGCATCCTCACCCACCCCGAGGAAACCAAGAACCGTATCGTCTATGTTCAGGATACTGTTCTTACCCAGAACAAGATTCTTGAACTTGCGAAGGAAGTCAGTGGAAAGGAATGGAAGGTTAACCATGTCAAGATTGATGATGTTACAGCCAAGTCTGACGAGAATATCGCCAAGGGAATTATTGACTGGCCTACTCTTGCCCCCTATCTATTCAGGGCCATTTTTGACGAGAAGAGTGTTCCTAAGTTTGAGAAGCTTGATAACGAGTTGGTTGGTATCAAGGGAATCAGCGAGGAACAGGTTAAGGAGCTTCTCAAGGCCAAGATTCAGTAGGCGGGATGTATTTAGATTAGCTGTCGGAATGTTGGAATAGGATCGTGTGCTGTTACTAAGCTTAAGTCTTTCTGCCTCTACAAGTGATCCGGACATACCGTTACATAGATTAAGCTGTTGCCCGCTGTAAAAACACCGGGGTAAGGTACAGTTCTCGGCCTTTCTAATGATCCAATGACTGAATGCAATTGTGCGCTTTTGTATATGTAGGAGGGAAAATTGCAAATGCAGGGAGAAATCACGTTTTCCGAGTGCGTTGCCGATGGATCCCCTTCACTGCAATTTTAACCCCTCGCCAGGTTTGCTTGAACATGGATGGTTAAACTGCTAAGTTAATTCACCTTCCCAGCGAACCAACGAGTATTAGTTTACGGCTCTAATGCCCCAAACTCGGCATTGTTCCTACCCTATACGAAGATGCAATCAGTTAAAAGGCAAAAATACTAAAATGTGAGAGCCTATTGAGACCTATATATCAACACAATCACCGCTAGGGTTCCTGCTTCGCGCAATGCCCGTACTAATAACTGATCATCTCCGAACAATCATCTTGGTAGTTGTTCCCGACTTACGTTCGTACTCATTGAAGCTGTATGGTCGATCTGGGTTCACTGCAACTTTAACCTCAGGCACGGATTTGCTTCGGTAGCTGTCCGCAACTACCACGGAGAATAGATCTCTCTTCTCACGAGATAAGAGACGAGAGAACAGGACCTCCACTGCATTTTCAATCCCTCCCGAGGCCAACTTCTAGAGACAGAGGCCTCCCAATGTATGTGGGGACAAATCTTTTAAGACCACTCTCGCCTCGAAGTATTAATCCTCCACGACTTCACTGCAACTTTAGCTGCAAATGGCGCTGGCAGATTTGCCAAGCTCTTCGAATTTAGCCAGCTTTATGGAAGGCAAATGTCAGTTTCACTTCACTTTTAACTCTGCTGTGACTTGTCGGCCCATTAATCTCAACGCAAGTTACTTAGAGGCTCACAAGGCAACGTAGAGCAGAACTCGTCTCAAACAGTATAGATATTATGCTCATGGATATACCTTACTAATTTCCTGACAGCCTGTCAGCGGTAATTACCTCTCTCTTAGCATTTAATCACAATGTTGAACTTTTATAACAAAAGAGTCCCCATGGTGACACTTCATTGCAAATTCAATCTCACAAATCACTCTGCTATCCGGGATGCCTTGTTTGCGGCTCTGTCTTCGCGTCGCTTATCTTTAGTTTCTTGGCTGTCGTGATAAACCGTCCCTGAGGACCCATTTTCACTGCAATTTTAACCCCCCTCCAGGCATGGATTGATCTGAACACATGGTCAGCACAGCCCTCTTCTAAACGGTAAGATGCTCTTGTCAACCGGTTCTCTACAGTTATGTCCAGACCAAGGTATATTTCCCTGAAGCATAGTCCATAGTCTCTCAATGCTATACATTTGCTTCTCTCTTCAACCATACTTATACCCTATTCGGTTCCAGATATTGCAATCCTCGGCTGATATTACCTAGACTGTAAGGTTATTCGGGTGACGAAGTGAGATTTGCAGCATGAGGTGGCGACCCATGTCCAAATATTGTGTTCAAAGGTTCCAATATTGTAATTTCGGTATGAATTGGATTTACCAACTCCAATTCGCCTGAGTAACCGACTAGCGTCCTGCACAGCCCCTGGTGGCGGACAAAGTTGTCAGTAACCCTGGGAGCTGCCAAAGTTGTCAATAACCCTGGGAACTGACAAATTTGGCAGTCAGATTTCCTTCACTGCAATTTTAACCCCCTCAACACTTTATCGACCTGAAAATGTGACAGAACCCCGATCTACAAGACGGGTTGGATGAGCCCAAGTAGACGAGCCTCACCGCAAACTTAACCCACCCAGAGATGGGAGGGGCTCGGAAACAACATGCTTGGCATCACGGGAATAAACGTCCATTATGCTGATTCGATACTTTGCCATGATCTTCACAAACAAATTCAAGTTGGAGATGCCAAGAGTCTGCTTATGAAATAATGTTGGTTCATGAAAGGCGCACTTGACATCAGATCATGTTCTTGTTTCTCAAACTTGCATCTGTAAACTTCAAAAGCAGAAACCCATGAGAGCAGAAGCTATTCTCAAAAATGGATGCAATCATTCCTGCGCCGAATCAGGGTCGACATGAGCCCGATATCTCTAATGAGAAGAAGGCTCAAACTGAGTCCCATAGTGACTCACCTCAGTCAGATGTTGAACGAGCCGAGCTTGAAGATCAATCCCAACGCTTGCCATTTCTCCGTCTACTGCTCGCTTACCTCTGTCTTTGCTTCTGTTACCTCATCTCCTACCTAGACATGAACTCTGTCGCAACATCCCTTCCAACAATCTCCTCAGCTCTTGACGCCGGTCCTACAGTCACATGGGTTGGAACATCCTACCTCCTAGGTCAACTCTCCTTCCAACCTTTGTACGGCAGAATTTCCGATATTACCGGCCGAAAGCCTGTTTTGTTATTTTCTATGGGATGTATCGTCGTTGGTGGCGCCTTGTGCGGTTTTGCGCGTACGCCAGTTTGGTTATACGTCTGTCGAACGATTAGTGGTATTGGTGGTGGAGGTATCAGTTCTTCTGTTGCTATCATCGTAAGTGATTTGGTTAGCTTGAGATCTAGAGGGAAGTATCAGGGATTTATCAGTCTTGCGATTGGTATTGGTGCCGCTAGTGGTCCTTTTGTTGCTGCTGGGTTGATCCAAACAGGGACTAACGGTTGGAGATGGGCTTTCTGGGTCCCTGCTATTATGGGTGGTGTCTGTTTTGTTCTTCTGGTGCTCTTCTTACCACTGAAGCCTGTCTCTGGGAGCTTCCGGGAGAAGGTCAGGAAGATAGATTGGTGGGGTGTTATGGCTTCTATCGCCGGTATTGTCCTCACAGTCGTGAGTACTCCCATCTCCCATGCACTTCGTACTCTAACCATGATGATGTCAGATGTCCATCAACTCAGGAGGAAGCATGTGGGCATGGCAGAATGCCAAGACCATCTCCCTCCTCACAATTGGCATCATCATGTTGCTGGTATTCATCATCATCGAAGCGTACTTCGCCAGGATTCCTATCATCCCTCTCCGACTCTTCAAGCAGAAATCTCCGGCAGTACTCATCCTTACAGGCTTTTTTCATGACTTCGCTTGGCAGTCAACGCAATACTTTATTCCACTGTACTACCAGATTGTTCGTGGATTCTCTCCACTGAAGAGTGCTACGTTGATTGTTCCGTTCTTGCTTGCTCAGGGCATTGCTGGTGCTGCTTCCGGGCCTTTGATGGCCAAGTATGCTAGGTGAGTACTAGTCTTTCTCGGGGAGGAAAGACGCGAACTGATCTGTTGGTAGGTACATGCCCATCTTGCGAGCCGGTTTCACAATCTGGACTCTCGGCTCTGGTCTCAAACTTCTCTTCAACCAAAATACGCATACTGCCATATACATCACCGTCCTAGCCGTCGAAGGAGCAGGTATTGGATGGGTTCACCAGCCAGGTAAGTGACTATCGCTATTACCTCGAGCAACGCGACTAACATATACCAGGTCTCGTAGCGCTACAAGCCAACTCAGCAAATGAAGACCGTGCCGTAGCAACAGGCACCCGTAACGTCTTCCGCTCGCTAGGCGGTGTCGTCGGAATAGCTGTTTCGACAGCTGTTTACTACGCAGTTCTACAGAAGGCTCTACAACAGAATGCCACGATTCCTGAATGGCTGCGCGACCGTGTCCTGGATGGTACATGGTCCACCAGTGATCCTGCTACTGAAGACTACGAAAGTGCCATCTTGAGCGCTCGTATGCAAGGCTTTAGAATCATTTTTACTATGACCGTACCTTTGATGGCACTATGCTTGGGGGCGAGTTTCTTGGTGGACGATATCGTTCTTAAAGGTGATTCTGCTCAGCAAGAGAGGCGAGATGAGCGTGGTGAGGGTCAAGAACAGGGAACAACTGGAGAATCGACAAGCGATGAGAAGCGAGGCTGATGGTTCATCTCAATTACCAAATACAATCTGGGAAGTAATTCAATATTCTTTACTGATGAGAAGCCGCGAAAAGATAAAATTAAACAGTTTGCTTGGGGGAAATGGCATTGACTATTAATGAATCCTGGTCGGTTCTTGAATGGGTCATGTGGAAAAGGTGCCATGAAGGCGGGCCGAATTGTTGCTACCTGATTGATCAACAACCATAACAACAAAAAATTATAATCGACCTGAAACGTAATGAAATGTCTCAAAAAGTCAAAAAGAAGCTGATAACGGCGCTGGAGCGATGCTCCCACCAGGGCTTGAACCTGAGACCTTCGCATCACTGAATATTCAGATTGAAGTATTAGTACGACGCTCTAACCAACTGAGCTATGGAAGCCGATCAGCTGTTCTTGTAGACCACGTACACGATAGCAGATCAAGTATCCGCTGCCAAAAACAACGGACCCGATATGAATCAGAGATCTTTGATGTGTTTGTGACTTATGAAATGGGAGCCTCCGGCACAGCGATACCCAGTTTTCTGTTCGATCCAATTGTACCCCATCGCGCATACTCCCAAATCTTTCAACTTCTGTTGAATCTCCTCTTTGGTAAGAGTGGTAGTGTTGGGGGATGTTTTTGTCTCTTTTTGGGAAGAGGGTGTTTCACTACTTTGACTAGGGCTGTCAATGGTAGCTTCGAGTGTTTGGTTGAGAGTCATTTTGTAGGTAGTAAGGGGTTGTTGACGTTGGCGAAAGGAAGAGAGAGAAGCAGGATAGAAGCAAGGACAATTGGGCACTTGTTTTTAGTGAACCCAAACCTTGTGTCAAGGCAGAGCGAAAAGAGAAAAGAAATGAAAAAAGAATTCGTACAAAGAGAGGAGCTCTTATCTGACGATGATGGTAGGTGGTAAATGATGACTGTTTAAACGATTATGATACCATTGAAAAGAAGGGGAAGGTTAAAAAGAAACAACCAAGGGATTTTACACTTCGATAGAAAGTTTATACTAGGGCACGACAGACACAGGTCCTTGTGAATCGCTACGTTTTATGTGTAACTTTGTTGAAAGATAGCTTAACTGCAGATAGCCCGGGCAAATAAGTGGTTATCTATTTTTGTCCTTTTCTCTTGCCCTGCCCTTTATGGTTTCTTTATTGCTGAGTTGCAACTGTACCCAAACCCCCTTCAGCTCTCTTTCGACATTGTGCTGAACCAAATTCTGAGAAGCTTCTTACTCTTGTCTCGAAGATCACTCTGTCCCTCTTGTTTCCATTCTTGATCCACCCTGCTGGCGTCTAACTTGGGATGCTTCCGTCTCTGCTCGTGACTCTGCACTCTGAGACCGTCTGGGCCCAGAATCTTGACTATTTGAGGCTCACTTTGCACCAGGATGGTATGTTCGCAACGTAGCCTTCCTAAGGGCATATGTCGACGCTGTTCAGCCATCTCCCGAACACATCTAAACAGATAACTCAACAGCAACTGTAACGTCCTGTGGGTCGGTTTCATTTCCAACGTCATTGTAGATTCCTAAGGCCTTATATGTACCCGCCCCGCGAACTGGACTATGTGGCCCGGATTTTGAGATGCTAGGATTCACTCGCAGATATACCAGTGTAAGATAATAAGTAGCCACAACTGCTCCTAGTAACACCAGCTATGTAGTGTTCCGATAGACTAATTGGTCGTCTTATTCATCCAGATCTGAACACTTTAGAATCTAGGGAAGCTGACTGTACCGAACATTGCCGATTTGTAGAGCCCGGAATAGGTTCGTATCAATGGAGCAGCTCAAGTCCCAGGGCATTAGGAAAATCTCATATAACTATTGAAGGTTTACAGAATCTGTAAGAGTAAGCTGTGTACTAGCTCAGATCGTACTTTCCAACTCTTCTTAAGATGTGTAATCATTCCTCATCAGTAAAGGTAGACAATGACTAGAACAGAACAGCACCCAGAACATGCACTTCTTCCGATGGAGCGAAAGACTCATATAAATCCATAACAGTCATCATGACAGCAGATCCACCGAATGCAGGAGAGGTATAACTGATAACAGGAGCTAAGAAGGGTGCGCAAGGAGGAAAAGCCACCGTTGCAACCACGCAAGCAGTAACTGAAGCAGAAATTCCAAAGCACCATTTCCTATTGACTTCCAATCTTTCTTCCATTATATTAGGCAATATGCTGACAAATTTGAGTTGTAACTGCTCAGCACTCGGGAGTATCTGAAGCGCAAACCACACCATATCGGTGTTTCGATGACGAGATCCCGAGACTACCAGCGGGAAGAGTTCTTCGGCGAACACGAAGGGAGTGTCCACCACAATAGGGTAGTAAGCTGGTATAATTAGATGAAATACGGCTGTACGTCCATAATCAGTTGTTGCAATAAGTGCCTCTCTATCAACCCTCATGCGCAGACAAATTGTGGGGAGCTCGTGATGATATCCACCAAAGTTGGCACCAAGGGGGCTCTGGAGTTGTCTTTCCTCGAAGCTTGTGTACCAGTCGCTGTCAGGGTGCCAGACGTAGAAGTAGTGCGTCTGCTCGTCTGGTTGTCCTCTTGTACCGTCAACGGCGGCCATCTCGTTCCTCACAAACCGATGGACATAGCCTCCGAAGCCATCATTACCCCAGCCTTGTACGTGCCTAACGTTGGCGATAGCGAGTTCGGAACGAATAGATTCGAGGCTTCTGCCGACCCGACGTATCGCTCTGGCAACGTCCAAGACAGCGACTGGTGTCGTACATAACGCGGCAGTCTGGAAGTAGTCGACGAATGTCGGGGCCGAGTTGAACGCACCAGAAACGAGCCGAATCTCCTTCTGTTCGATGATATTTAACAACTGCGGTATCGCTTCTTCAATCTTTCGGTACGTGGCCTGCTGCTGCGAAGCAGCGCTGCCCTCATTCCATTGAGCCCGTAGGGTCAAGGCATGGCCCACAGCACCCAGTAGCTTATTTCTTATCAATCGCTCGAGTTGCTCGCGCGTAAGGCTCGTTATAGTTTGGGTAGTGATCGCGGAGGCCATCGTGACACCCAAAGGGAAGACGAGCGCGAGTAGAGGATAGGAATTAGGAGGGAGACTCCAAATCTTTGCGAGGGCCGTTTGGTAGGCTCAATACAATTCCTCAGATGGCCCGACTAAATTCTATGGTGTTGAGGGAAAGCAGTAATGCTGCTCAAAAGAGGGGAATCGTAAGCGCCAGCCTTGTATCACCACAACTGCTTTATGACTAACCAACCGGACTGTACCAGTCATGCATGCATGCCTGATAATTCCACGGTATAACCGACTCTATCTCATGGTCATTACGAAAACTACCTTCTCCAGAAGGCTTTCCTTTGCAGAGCAGAACTTGACTTCAATCGAAATGACTAACTCTTTACAAATAACTTTCGCGCTGCGTACCTAGTGTTGGGTGTGAAGTCATAAATCGTCCCTCGTCGCTGCCAATACATTGCTACCACTGAAAATATAATAGATGCGGACTTCCAAGTCGATAACTAAGTGTCTAAGATTGTTCCCACATAATGTATCACCCAAGACAGAGTGTACAGTAGTGATGTGTTTCTTCTGAGTTCTTGCTCACTTACACCAGCGATCCAGCAAGGGAATTAGTGGGGCGTCTCACGGAGTCAATTACATGCAGGTACAGCCAACGTCAGCAAATCCATCCGCACACTCCGTCGGGAGACTAAATACTCCTACCTATCCATATCATTTTTCAATAGGTATTCTTCCGCAAAATAATTACTAAATGGCATCAATTTGCCCCAGAACATTCGATCGGATGAACTCTGTTCCTTAGCGGACCAACAACAGGCCGAGTCCACTGGAGTTATTTCTCCTTTGGGCCATAGTCTACGGACACGGGCCCAGATCCAGGGTCCGGTTCAAGGCGAGATTTTCTATACAAAAGAACTTCCCCTGAATATATTCAATCCCAAATTAACAAATCAACTATCAAAAATGGCAGACTTCTTACTTTCTCAATCATTCACGCTACCATGCGGCCTCACCCTGCCCAACCGTCTCGCAAAGGCGGCTCTGGCAGAAGAAATTGCAGATTGTCAACATCTTCCTACAACAACAGCATTAGAAAATGCATACGGTGCCTGGGCTGATGGAGGTTGGGGTATGGTCATGACTGGTAATGTCCAGGTCGATGAGAAATATCTCGGTGGACATCGCGATTTGGCCGTTAGCTCTGATCTTCCAGAGGAAAAGGTCTTGGAAGCTTATAAGAAGTTTGTAGGAATCATGCGACGAAAGGGGACACCCGCGATTATGCAGATTAACCATCCTGGTCGACAATCGCCGCTTGGAGCTGGCAAGAAGGCGTTTATGGATAAGAATCTTGCTCCTAGCCCTATTCAGCTGAACATGGGCGATGACTTCCTTGCCAAGATTATTACGAATGTTGTTTTTGGCACACCAAAGGAAATGTCCGTCAAAGAAATCGAAGATGTGGTTCAGAGCTTCGCCAGGACAGCTCGGCTTGCGTCTGAGGCTGGTTTTGACGGTGTTGAAATACACGCTGCGCATGGATATCTTCTCTCCCAGTTCATGTCGGAGAAGAGCAACCAGCGAACAGACGCATACGGAGGATCGCCTGCTGCCAGGGCGAAGATCATCGTCGATGTTGCTAAGGCTATTCGCGCTGCGACACCAGCTGGTTTCTGCGTTGGGTTAAAGTTCAACTCTGCGGATCATCAGTCTCCCAAGGAACTTGAGGAGGTTCTGGAGCAGATCACACTTATTGCCGAGGTTGGATTGGACTTTTTAGAAGTCAGTGGCGGAAGTTACGAGAACCCATCCGTAAGCATCCCACATATCCCTCCTTACTCTTATACTAACACAGTGACAGATGTTCACAGGAACAGGCGAGAAGAAGGCCGCCAGCACAGCAGCCCGAGAATCCTTCTTCCTCTCCTTCGCCCACGAAATGCGCGCCAAGGTTCCCAACGTTCCCTTAATGGTAACAGGCGGTTTCCGCACCCGCTTAGGCATGGAAGCGGCCCTTCGCGAAGGCGCATGCGATCTCATCGGTCTTGGTAGACCTGCTATTATCAACCCTCTCCTACCTTCAACTATCATTTTGAACAAGGAGGTTACGGATGATGATGCGAAACTTTATGCTAAGAAGATCCAAACGCCTTGGTTCCTGAAGAGATTCGGACCAAAGAGTATTGGAACTGGAGTTGAGCTTGTGAGTTACATTTCTTTGCTTGGAAGCTTGTTACTAATGATTTGCAGACTTGGTATAGAAAGCAGTTGCAGTCAATTGGCAAGTGAGAATAGCTTTCTTAGTGGTGCAACTTTGGCTTGATTTTGGTGGAGCCGAGATTTGCGGGAGTTCCTTTTTAGACATATACGCATAGACTTATAGTAATAATTCAAATTACAGATACCAATGTATTTCTTTGTAATTCACGTAGACTGTAAAAAGAAACATACAACACCGGGGATTCGCTGGTCGTCACCGACCCAACTACTAATCCGGCGCTTCGCAGCTTGACGATGGGAGAGCAGACGGGATCCCGTATTCTCTGCGAGCTGTGGTCGTATGTGTCAGTTTTGGCCGATTTTGACATCATATATCCCAAGATCTGCCACTACTGTGGGTGAAAGGCACCCTTCTTCTTCTCAACTAATCCACTACCCCAAGGATCCGTGTCGATAGGGACCAACGGTGTTTCGCATTTTGCTTTTAGTGCCGCCTGAGCCTCGTCGCTTTCGTATGGAACACAGTCGACACCAACATCGCCGTGCATCCCATCACAGATAACCACAGGCTCTCCACCGCATGGTGACTTGACGTCAAAGTCCTTGAGAGTAATGTTGGCGCAAACAGCATCTTCAGCTGACGAACAAGAAAGACGAGCTACAGCGTTGCCATATACACCAGACGTATAGCCTGTGAAGTTCTCGAAGTGTATGTTGGTGATTTGCATTCCTGAGGGATGAGCATTGCACTCCGAGGCTGATTTGTTAAAATAACAAGAATCGAGGAAAATGCCGTAATCCATACGTGCAACCCAAAGGTTCCTGGCTGGGTGTCAATAACTAGACGTGACTAAATCCGGAGTACTCACTTGAAAGTTACGTTGTTGACAAAACCCGTACCAGTTTCATTTCCGGCCCAAACCTTGATACGGGCACCGGAATACTGGAAGAGTTAGAATGTATAGTGAGTGAACCCGGTGTCATGACATACATCTCCATTCATCATCCAAACGTTCTCGATATGCACATCGTGAACATTAGAGACTTCCCCCTTGTATTGCCCAAGGGATCCCATGGACTGTCCGAGTTAGCTTCATCAGGCAGTCTCTTGCATGCAGAACTTACCTGGCCGTGTGTACCGTTACAGTACATGGTGTTGACATAAAGATCAGAGCTGTTTGGCTTAGGAGAGAAACAATCATCATCAATATTGACCCATGTCCTTTCAATTCGCACAGTTGAAGTGTTCATTGTGTTGATGAAGTCAGTGTTCTTCGGGATGATGCTGCCATTGTTTGACAGAGCTGTCGCTATGACATCGGTAAATGAGATGTTCTTGGAGCTTACGATAAAGTTGTTCCAGCAGGGTGAGTCTTTGAGATGAATGCCGGAAACATCAAGGTTGGTTGTGTTCTCTGCGTAGAACAGAATCGGACGGTAATACTTATTGTCAGGATTTAGAATGCTAGTAGATAGTTAGTATAGTGCCACCTATAGGGAAATTTGGTCAACTCACGAGCCTGTGCCGGCTTCAAACTCATTCCACCAGCGTTGTCTACCACTGTCAGCCATAAGACACCGGCGTCAGCCTGATATCAACTAACCCTTGACCTTCGATAACGCCGTTACCATATATCTTGATATCATGCCCTCCCCATTTCCAAAACATAATGGACTTTTGAAAGGGGTGATACCAAGCATTTTCCTGCCAATACGTAACATTATCCGTGAACTATCTCCATTAGTTTCCGAAACAGTGTGCGATCCGAAAACGATTACTGACCCGTATCTCGCCCTCCAAATGAATGTGAATATCATTGAGTCCAGTCAAATCAAGCGCTTTTCCAATGACGAATGTCTGGCCATGTGGCAGATACAAGGTGTTGCCGCGGTCAGCCTGACGGACACCGCGCTCGAACTCCTCGGAAACATCATCGTGATGATGTCTCGACGCGCGAATCTTTATTATCTTGCGATGCTCATGTTTGGGGGGCTTGTATGGGTGTTTCTGTCGGAAACCTGAAACATCGCGAGGGACATCTTGCGGCAGAGACACAGCATCGATGGTGGCGATAGCAAACAACCCGAGAAAACTCAAGATTGGAAGATAACGCATTTCGAATAGTATAGGATGTGGAAGATGCAAATGGGGACAGAATCGAGTTTATCGAATATATACAATCGGTTATAAAAAACTCGGTGTATCATTGCGAGTTTACCGACAGCAACACAAGCATGCCCCCAATCCCCTGCTTCGTGTGATAAGACGATGCCAAGGCGGAAAAGGTGGTCGATCTATTAATGCAGGGAAAGCTAGATAATTGCCATTGGTGGGATATTCTCTCGGCTGACGATCCGCACAATCCGATCCAGACAGCCAGTTATACGAGGGCCGGATAACTAATGACATTAAAAAGGTTTCTGTCAAAACTGACCTTTTCCGTAGTTAGAACTTGATACTTTGAGGCACTGCAACAGAAAACAAGAACCGGATGAACTCCCGTATTCGATGCGAGCTATGGTCGTATGTGCTTGTATGAGTTGTCTTTTGATTTTATAAAGGGTAGTTTCAGATATATAATGATGTCTGGCTTGATGATAGCCCATGACACATCCCGAAAGGTTTGATACATAAACAGCGATCTACTCCCTCATCTTCAAAGCAATATCCAGTCCTAGTGGCTTCCTCAAAAACCCCTCTCTCGTTTCCATGACGCCCTGCCTTAACTCGGGGACATATCTCCTCGCCCAGGTCGCTGCAATAAGCTTCATTTCCATCTCAGCCACGTTCCTACCCACGCACGCTCTCGGTCCGTGACTGAACGGATTGAACGCAGTCTTTTGGATATCTGTAACAGTCTCCCAGCGCTCGGGTCGGAAGTCGTCTGCGTCGGCACCCCAGATCTCTTTGGAGTGGTGAAGAGTGTACGTCGGGACACTGAGAACGCTGCCGGGTGGGAAATAGTGACCTTTGATGGTGACGCCGGGAGATGTCGAGGGGATTTGACGTGGAAGACCGATGCCTGATGTCGAATGGTAGCGAAGGGTTTCGTTGATAACGTTATTCAAGTAGGAAAGGTCGCGGACCATGTCATATGACGGCACATCAATCTCAGATGGAATCGCCACGTCAAGCTCAGCCTGCAATTTCTCGAGGACTCCAGGCGTCCGCGTAACATGGTAGAGCAAAGCGCATGAAGAATTGGAAGTTGTGTCGCTACCAGCAATAAGCTGCGTCAAAGCCTCGGCCGTCAACTCCTCCCGTCCCAAAGGCTCGCCCTTCTCGTCACGTCCCTCCATCAACCTCGCCAGAAGATCCATGCGTTCAATACTTGGTGGGTTGTCCAATCTGTTCTTCACACGCGCAATAGCAATACCCGCAAGATTCTTAACCGCGTTTAGCCCGTTACTGAAGAATGGATCGGGCAAATACTGCGCGTAAGGCTTCAATTGAGGAAAACAGCCCAATGTAGCACTGACTTCACCTCTTCGATTAAGAATCTCAATCGCCGAGGCATAAATTGGTGCACTCTCGGGAGTTTCGCGCACTTCGGCTACGTCAGCGCCGTTGGCCAACATGCCGAAAGGAACGCCGAACGCGAGGTCGCCGATGACATCGAAAGCGAGGTAGTTGAACCAAGGAAGACAATCAATAAGAGCTTGACGTTTACCATTCTCATCGGTGGACGGGCTGGATATGACGAGCTTGTCAAGCTGTTTGACAAAAAGTTCGAGATTGGCGTGGATGTAAGGCTCGAATTGACTGATGGATTTGGCGGAGAAGACGTGCGAGATGAGTTTGCGCTTACGCGTATGCTCTGCGCGATCACGGGTATTGAACAGACCCCGTCGAATTGAAACAAACGCGTCATAAAATTCCCTGCCATCATTAACCCCGTTCATAATCACCCAAAATAGATACTTACGACTTCAAAAATCCATTTCCGTGCCCGTAGATCGTCGCAATAGCATCAACATCTGCAATCGAAGTGTGGTTCGGCTGAATGCGCACCACAGGGCCGAGCTTCTTGTGAATCTCATCCACGACGCGATAGCGTTCGCCGCGACGGCAGATGTAGAGTAGCCATAGATTTGAGAATTGTGCGGGAAAGGGCGCGGGGATGGCGCGAAGGTGGGAGTATGTTATGAAGTAGGCGTAGAGGTATGTGGTTGTTAGGATGGCGAGACCGATGGGGATGGACCACCATGTGAAGAGGATGTCTACTATCGCCATGACGTCGTTGTAACCAGCTCACGATGCTGCGCTTAATGAGTCTGTCTTGTGCTGTGCTACTCAAATGGCGCGTATGGCACTCAAGACATAGCAATGCATCGTAGAAGTCATCTTAAACATTCCAACGTCGGCCTCCTCGGGCACCTCCTCACGTCTTTAACTTTTCGTCATCCGGGCTAGTTCACCCCGCATCTCGGCAACGGTAGTTGAATTGCGGCGATGGGAATATTCTCAAAAAACGATACCCGAGATCCAATGACACGCATGCAATTCGGCCTTAGTAAAGGTGCCCGCGGACGGCGCGCGGAGGAGTTATTTTGAGCGAATGAGACTGGCTGGCATCTTCCCCGGACGGAGAGAAGACCGCTGGGTGGTCTTTGCGGGGGATTCAACTTGGGGGTTACCCTGCAGCTGAGATTTAATCAGTGTAGGGCTGTGATTCTTCACGATTGAAGTTCATTACATATGTCAAATTTACCTATAAGATAATTTTGCATCTTGGTCCAATTATTTTTCATATTATCTCTTTTCGGCTCTGGTTGGTCGTGCAGTTTACCTTGACTGTTCATTCTGGGTTTTATTTGGTTGAGCAAGTGTACCACTTGGCCAGCTGTGGAACAAAATGTTCAAAGCAACATCGCACTACCGCGTCAACAACCCGCAATAAACCTAGCAGCTGACAACGGGCTAAGTTCGCAATAACTACATGGCTTTCTTCATACCCTGAGATCGTTTTACAACTGCCCCTGCTTCTGATCAGTCTACCCGGATCTTCATCGTAGGTAGGTTTACCGACCGGAAACATCATTTATCCGAAACCGACAGCCTACCCTTGGCGTTGCAGCTCGGTAGCGCGGCAAACCGTTGACCCGCCCAAAACACCAACACGCGACCGCCTTCCACATCACCACAGCCTCACCCGTAAACAACAGCCAAGCTGCACGTATACTCGTATAGCCACGACGCATTGCGCTGTCAAATGCCAACCCATCATTCAAAACATACCCGTAGGGCAGTGCACATAAACAACGCATTGATCATCACAACCTGAAATCGGAAACATGTTGTCACGGTAGCATCTATAACTTGACCGTGCATCCGGCTCTTGGCTGCAGCTAGACAGACCTCAGATGGTCACAGGACGAATTATTGCCAGCCAATATCTATATCAATTATCAAACCCTATATGCGGCCACAGAGCTTAAGTCGTCGTAATACGACCCCGGATCTGAAACTGCACAAACCTGTCAGCTCGAAAAATCTAGACGCGCTACGCACGGAAGCTGAACCTGCCGGCTTGGTAGTAACATCACCAACCTGAAAGACTTGGTGTTTTGGCTTTTCTTCATCCTCGAAACAGTTACCCCTCTATATTTCCCCCCTGTAGCGCTAACTTGTACCGCTGAGTGTTGCTGACAGGGGTCTTGGTGTTTGATCTGCCGTCTCACAATGCGCACCTCAAGCAGCACCCGGTTTCGCCTCAACTGGGCTCTCTCGATATGGTTACTTAGCTGGGTAGTTCGTTGCGATTGCACTCCATATCTTCCGTGACATCTGCTGTCTTGAGCTAAACTTTTTTCTCTTTTTCTTTCCTTCTGCACGTTGATCTGGAATCACGCAGCGACTTTCATTCTTTGGTGCAAATCGTTTTTTATTCTTCTTCTTACGGTCTTTTTTTGCATTCAATACAACAGTTTAATTTTGTAATTCACGACAACGAAGCTCTGGTAGCGGTTTATTTTCGACTTTCCCGGTCTCGGTTTCTCTCTTTGCTATAATGGACGATTTGGCTCTCGAACTACAAGTCTCCCGCATTATCAACGCAGTCGAATCTACCACTATTTTCACAACCATCTTTCCGAACCCAACTGCGAAAGCGGATTATACAACAACTCAAGAAGCGCCTGTAGTTACAGTAACGCAGGAGGCGAATCAAAATGATGCAGGAGGACTACCTGGTGGCAAGATCTTTGGGGCTCTTGAGATTATTATCGCTCTAGGAGCATTGGGTATGTGAATTTTACTACCGAAGCAAAACAAAAAACTAATTGTATAATAGTTGGCGTTCTACTACTCGTCATGGGAATTATCCTCTGCGATCGACGAAGAAAATCCAAGAAGCGAAAGCGAGCATCCGCACGAGTTCACAAGAGAATGACAGAAAAAGTCGACCCCCCAGCCGAGAACAGTCAAGCAAGTGTACCGCCCACAGATGCAAGGTTACCGGAATCGATATGGCCTCGGATGGGAGAGAATAATCAAACGGTTCATGATTATTGGCATAACGATGCATCACGGCAGCAGCAGCAGCAACAACAACAAGGTTGGCATCCAGGCGCCGGACAATCTCAAGAACATGGGCAATATAGATATCAATAATCCCCAATGAAAGAAAGTCTTACGGCCGGCTATACAAAATCTAAAAAAAAAAAAAGAGGTCTCAAAAGAGACACCACAAATTCTCTGTCACAATGACTTGCATGCCTTTCCTTCTTCCAAAATCCTGAGCCGATCTCGAATAGCAAATCTCCACTCCCGAGCAATCTTGCAAATCAGAACCGTAAACAGGATAAAAACAACGGCACAAACAAGAAGAATAATCACAACACTGAACCATAGACCAGCGTCTTGTAGGCCCAGACTGTTTGGGCCAGGATGTTCTTGCTGAACTGCGATGGCAACTTGTAGTCCACTCAGTATAGTCGATACCATCGCAATGATGAATAAAATTGGACCGTAAAAGTGAGCGAAATACGCCCCGTACTGATGCTCGACGCGATGGAACTTTGATTTCCCAAGGATCAAAGGTGCATAAAGGTTGAGTCTCGTCAATCGAATTTCCCCGTAGGCGTATCGTTCAGAGACATCTTTGTCGCTTATCTTGGGAAAGTCAGTTGAGAAATCGCAGAACGTTTCCCAAGTGAATCCAACAGGAATAAGACATCGATTTATATCTTGTGCGAGGTTAAAGTCATATTCGGATTGTATGAGATAGAACCAAGTTCTCAGGAATCCCAGAGCAGCCTTACGGATACGCTCTCGCCGAGGATCTCCATCTAGATCCAAGTACTGTTTCCAAAATGCATGCGACGTAAGATATTTTGGCAGCGGTTTGATGAATATCCGATCTTGGATCCAGACGAGATGTAACTTGGGATCCTGAGACACAACGATATTTCGACCTTTGACAGCTTGGCGGTGTAGAGGTGAGATATTAGCGTGGTCCTGCGTAGACATCCACCAAAGCCTTTTCGCTACCACATCAAGATCCTTGGAGCAGTATTCTTTCTCTAGAAAGTTGAGGAGCTTTGGTTGGTCTTGGAGGGATATTCGTGGGTAGCCGGGAAGACGTTGTGGTGTGGCCGCTGATTCGTCTAATTCGAAGAGCTGAAACGCCTCAGGAAACGGGGGTCTGGTTGAGGCTTGTCTGTTGAGTGTCGCCATTTTTTGTTAACTGAGTAGGGAAAGAAACAGGGATTAAGTATACTGTGTCCCTGCCGAATGTAATCCTGGAAAGCTTGAGCTTTTTGCAAATTTGTTGAATGCATTGTCAATGTTGAAGTTCTGCAGCGGGAGGAATCCAATGCGGGAAGAAGCTATAGGCCCCTGTTACCTGTTAGTGCGCAAACAGGGCTGTGGTTTTGGCTCCATAGCCTAGCGGGATATGCTGTCAGCTAAATAGGAATGGAGGTTGAAAATGAGGTGGCTTATCAGCATGACCACAGCCTCATCATCAATGACGGTAGCGGCTTTCAACCCGTGAGGGTGTCGAAAGGATTAACCGCTGAAACCATGAGAGAAGAAATAATCTACTTATCTGATGAGAGCTGAGATCTACATTTAGGCTGCATCTTTCCCCTCAACTCCAGGCCCGAGAAAAGGCTTAATTAGATAACATTCGCAACTATTTCTTGGATAATGCCAATGGGGTCGTGTTATGGGTCATATTGGCCCTTACTACGCTGGAAAGTCGATGTCAATACAAAATAATGACTGCCAGAGGACTGGGAGTATTTCTACTACACGTTGTTCGAATTGTACAGCTTTTTCGTTGAGGTCGTTAACCCGAAATCTAGGGAGTCAGGCCCTGCTTCCAAACTACACCGCAGCTCCCAGCAAGTCAATGGACAGCACGTCGTTCAGTTAGTTCACCAAACGATGAAAGGCTACCTTGAAACTCTAACTTCGCTGGACTGTTTTCCTTCACTGAGACAGAATCTATCTCGTTTGTCAAAGCATCTGGTGGTCTATACAACTCAATAATGTGCAAGGGTTTCTGCCGAAAGTTCAAAGCAAAACTTTCTCTTCCTGTTATTGAAGACTACGATCTTGCAAAACTGGTAACGGAAGACCTTTCAGACAAGTACCTATCCAGCCCAACGTTTCCCTGATCATGACAGCATTCTATTTTTGAGCTTTTCTGAGGCGTAAGTCCCCGATATACTGGTCAAATCAACACAAGACTGACACCATTCATTCGTTCAACACTCTCCTCGCTGCCACGCAAACTACTGCAGTAGAATCCTATCGAGCGCCCTACGGCTGAACAACTGTGCCAGTCTCTTCCACAGCCAATACCTTCTCAAAGTTGTCATAGGTCAGTTGTCTAAGCTGTATTTGCCATAGACTGCGGCACAGCTAGTGAGGAGTCAAATCTCTATGTCATACCCGCCCCTAGTGGCACCCTTCTTCACTACATTGGCGGAACAACTGCAGTTTACGTTTCAGTGAGTGCGACGGGTGACCTTGACTTCAAAAGATGATTGGTATACTTGAATGCAATGTAGAAAGCATATTCGAGGTAGGATTGAGCTTAAATACGGATGGTAAGACGGGTTTATGCCGGGATCTACATATCGGTGATGTTCGGTATTTGGAGCAGGCTTCCCCAGATTCTGAAGTGTTTGTCACTGGCTGACCAAGCTAGCCAAGCAAGCCATTGTAACATTGGATATTTAGTGTTGATGGAAAAGATTATGGTTGCCGGTGAATATGATACTGGCAAATCTGACCTCCTACGCCGTATATCGAGCCGGAGAGAGGCTATCGCCGCGCAGCGAGCGCCATGGCCTCATATGCACAATATCAATAATATACCGGCAATCTCACCCGGTCCCTACCCATCCCTGTAGTGTACCTGACAGCCGGTAACATTTCTACCATCGCATGATCTGGACATCAACAGCGCACGATCTCAGACAGATGTCTCAGAAGTGGGTGTGCACGGGGAGTTCGGACCCCGCCGTTGTGATATACCCGGATCAAAGGACAAAGGCACATGGTGTTTGTTTGTTTGGTTAATCAATAATTGGCGTTTTCTTGGCTCTTGGCTTGGAGATATAAAGAACGTGTGCCTCCCCGCCTTTTAGGATTCGGCTCTTCTTTTTTGTATGCAAGATCGAGTCTTGGCTCTTTTTCAATTGCCTATCTGGAAAGCAAGCACTATTTTCAACATGAAACTTTCATCCTTTGAACCCAAGATGCCCGGCCTAGATACTTCTATTACTACCCACGTTCGTCGACCTTCTGTTGCTTCTGAGTTTGAAGCTGCCAATCAGAAATTTGCTGCGAGTTTCAATCAGTCGCATTTACCTTCTCCACCTCGTCGGTACGTTAACAGGACTTTCCGTCCCTCTGTAGATCTCCCTAACATTCAAAAGAAAAGTCGCTGTTGTAGCTTGCATGGATAGTAGATTAGACGTCGAGAAAGTACTAGGATTAGATCTTGGTGATGCGCACGTCATCAGAAATGGTAATTCCCAATTCCTTGGTGTTTATTCCAAAGCTGACGGGTCCAAGCTGGTGGTCGCGCAGTAGAAGCACTCCGGTCAATCCTGATTTCTCAGCAGATGCTCGGCACGCGTGAGATAATCATCATGCACCATGTAAGACACACTCCCTTCTAGAAAAAAACGTGGTCTAAATTATTGGGCCAACATTTCCACCTCAACCGGCCCGGCTGACACCACCCACAGACCGGCTGCGGCATGCAGACATTCTCCGACACAGACTTTCGCGCCAAAATCCGGAATGAATTGCACGAAGATGTCGATCATATGGCTTTTCTTCCCTTTTCTGATTTGAGACAGAGTGTTATTGATGATGTTGCTTTTTTGAAGAAGAGTCCTTTGGTTTTGGATGTGCCGATTACGGGGTATGTTTATGATGTCAAGACTGGACGGATTGAGCTTGTTGATGAACGAGCTGAAAGTGAATGTTCGAGTCCATAGGGTGTGATTACGGGAATTGTGTTGGCGTTGGTGTTGAGGGATATTTGGTTTGTGGTACGGGAGTTATGAGCGAGCGATTTCGAATTCTTGTTGTACATGAGCTAGTAAATGCAAGTAACGGCCGATATATCTTATCATCTCGATATCTCTCAGTGTCACAGATTCGGTAGTGGTCTGTATGCCAGAATTCCAGACCTGCAGGCATGCCGCTTCCAGGACCAACTGGTCCGGCATGTAAGACACCGGCAGTAATAGCCGCTTACTGTGACCCTGCTCATGTAACACACAGGGAGAAAAATAATGTGTCCTCGGCGTATCTAAGTTTATATAGCTCCGTCGTTCCCGGAAAGTAAATCTGACAGATCTTGACACTTGTCAATCAGCCTTATGGTGATCAACCGTTGGAAGTATGAAAACTGGGGCCCGCCGGTGTTAGCAAAGTGGTATCTTCTCCTAGGCTTGACTTTTCGCGGCTATAGAAAAATGGGGGATTGAAAGTTCCATAATATCTCATGGACACTCTATTACTCATGAAGGGATGACTACTAACGTCCACATCTCTGTCACTATGAGATCTCAAGCTCATCATGTGGTGCGCCAATGTTAGTGGTCTTCCAAAATAGGACTAGTCGGATCTATCTTACGTACGATCCGTGTTAGTAACAAAGCGGGCTTGCTCACCAAGACCATTTTAATGATGAAACTATGAGTAAAGGTTTTGATTTTACTGGTTGAGATGCATTTTGAATATGAGAATGGTCGGTGATACGGGTATAGGTGAGGGGAGAATGTCTTGGTCTCAGCGGCTCACCGAGATATATCAACCATACTCCCTTTCGTCCGGAGCCAGATCAACATATACAACATCTATCAATCTTTATAATGCCTTCAAGGATAGCAGAGGGGCCCGACAGCCTGGCTGGCTCCGCCAACATTATTTCAAAATTCCTAGCACTTGAGCAAATCTATAGCGCCAAAGACCTCGACACATACCTCCAAACTCTCAAACAAGAAAGCACAGACACATCGACGGATGTGATCGTCTTGTGTGCCTCGGCGATCCTGGCGATCCCTGAAGCGGTGTTCGAATGGGCAGTCGAACATCAAAACCACAGAAAAAACACCATTTTGGTTCTCTGTGGTGGGATTGGACCTTGCACATCTTTTGTTTACGATGCTATTCGAGCTAGCAAGAAGTATTATCCAATCATCGATGAGATTGATGGAAAGCCGGAAGGACAGGTCTTAAGAGTTATGGCAGAAAGGTTTTACAGGTTGAAGACCGTCGAAACCTTGAAGGGTGATAGTGGCTTCAAGATCGTGGTCGTGGATCGTTCAACAAACTGTGGGGCCGACGCTCTTGAGACTCGAAAAGTCTTGGACGGCTACGGCATAAGATCCCCAGACTCGATTACGGTGGTTCAAGATCCGGCTATGAGTAGTCGGACTGTGTCATCTTTTGAAAAGGTCTACGACGACCAAGACGCCCAGATTTCAAGTTGGCCGCAGACAGGATCAGATCAAACAACAAACCGAGTTGGCGATGATATTTCCGGACGTCTTTGGTCTATGGATCGATTTTTAGACAGAATCATGGGAGATATTGAGCAAACGCAGCGCGGAGTTAGTAAGGGTACGGGGAATAACTTTGATATTCCAAATGAGGTGGAGGATGCTTGGTCTACAATACTAGGGAAGGATGAGATGAAGGCATCGAGCTGAGACCTATAATTACAGCTTTCTAACTTCGATATATGGTCCTTTATTGACCGATATCAAGAAAATGAAAAGCGTAATTTGAGAGTATATTCATTCACAAATTGACCGCAAGTTCAATGCTGCTTGTTGCATCATTGGAAAGGTATGTCAAATCAAAACCGGGGTTGCCTTTCTTGTACTGCAATTTCAACATCCTTTAAATGTCTACATCTTTCAAGGAAATTTTAGGTCGCATGAGGAGAGCGACTCATCGAGTAAAAGCAGAGTGATCAAAAGTGTTCTTCTGTTGAGTGCGCAACGCGGGCATCTTCAAACATGTAGGCACAAGTTGAGGCTCTCAGTTTCACTGCAATTTTAACCCTCCCCCGGGCCTCCTTGTACTGCAAATCCAATGCGCCGGGTAACGTCCAATCGGATGGATCAGCCGATAGGCTCTTCACTGCAATTTTAACCCCCCCTGGCCTACTCCCACTGCGCTTTCAAATCGTCTAGTGATTTCCAAATGTTTAAGGATTGCGTCTTTATTTACCCTTCTATTATTCTGATAATATTCGTCCAGGTTACTATACGAAAGTGATGAATAATATAGACTCGCAGCGGCATCGAACAATGATACACTGACGTCACATGATACAAGCAACATACAAAAGGGCGTCAAAACTGATTGGATCTCACCGTGGAGCAGAATATTCTCGAACCATATATCCCGGCCCGGCCCTCGCAACACCACTTCCATCGCAACTCTCCGACATCTTACTATCTACCACAAAACTCCAAAATGGCATCACCACTCCGTCGCTTCACCCTCGTCTTCTACGTTCCACCCTCCAATGCCGCAGCATGCAAAGCCGCCATTTTCAAAGCCGGCGCAGGACGTTACCCGGGTCCGGGTGGCTACACGGAATGCGCATGGCAGACAACCGGTACTGGACAGTTCAGACCCGGAGATGCGGCGAATCCCGCTATTGGGAAGGTTGGTGAACTAGAGGAGACGCCCGAGGTTAGGGTTGAGACGTTGATTGTTGGGGAGGATACTACTAGGAACGCGGTTGCTGCGCTTAAAGAGTAAGTGATTTGACGTGTCGTGAGTGAGAGTGGGATGGGAGCTAATGTTTGACAGAGCGCATCCCTACGAGGAGGTCCCTTATCAGGTTTATCGAGTTGAAGACTTTTGATTTGATCGCTTGCACCAGATGGCCTGAAGATCTCGGCTGCCTGAACCATCGTTTTATTTGGAGACTGTCCCGACAAACTGAGACAGATTTTGTTGTCAGAAGTGGTATTAAGTAAGAGTAAAGATTTTAATATTCAAGATCAGGGTATTATCAATAACACACTATGAAACATCGCTATTTTATCATCCATCATAAAATAACATTACGCAACAAGCACTTTTGTCTGCGGTAAAAGCGTAGTCCACCTCTCGCCGGGCTTTCTTCCCCAAATCCTCTTCAACGCCTCAATGCCCTTTAACAAATTCCCAAACCCACTCCGTTTATGATGTCTCCTTAGCACATCCTCAAAGAACATCTTATGCTCATCCAACTGCGCGTCCGAAGCCGCTACAAAAGTCGTCCAGATAAGCATATGCGCTACGGGCGAGGTGTGCGGTATTTGCGCTAGTGTTTCGATGAAGCGCTGCACGCGCGCTACGGAGCTTGGATTTGCGGGGACGGGGTCGAGGTCGAAAAAGTTAGTTGTTTGGTCGGAGAGGACTTGTTGGAGGTAGATGTCGCGGGCTTGGTAGACTAGGTCGGCGACTTGGGAGAAGAGAGGGGCGTGTTCGGGGTAGAGCTGGAGGCAGTGGTTGAGACAGCCGAAGAGCTGGTCTGTTCGGGCTTGGGAGGATAGCATTGGGAGACCCATTTCTTCGCCAAGGTGTGGAGCTGCGTAGACTCGGATCCTAGATGTGTCAGTGATGTGTTGAATAGAGTGGATATAATTGAGGACTCACTTGTGAAGCTCGCGCATGATGAAGCCGGCCAGGATACCTGTCCCGAGACCTTCCTTGCCACCAATAGCATCCAGCGCAGACTCCAACATTCTCAGAAGCATAGGAAAGTCCGAACCGCCAGTGACGAGAACAGAAGTCATTAGTAGTAATAAAGTAACTAGAACAGAATGTTGTGTCGTTTGGTCCCCAGAGTTGAGTTCCTGTCGTATCCGTAGACCCTGCAGAGTCCGCCCGAGCAGCTGATATGGATCAGGAACATATGAGTCGTATGCAATGGTGCCGAAGGCATTGTAGTGCTGCTTACTCTGCCTCAGACTATTTTCGAGTTTGTTGATGTGGAAGTGAAATGCCGAGACGGTGAGCACCGCGTCCATGACTAGCTCGTCTTGTTGAGCTAATGGCAGGAGAAGATGGCGCCAATCATTGTGGACGCCATCTATGGCTACCATCTCTGTTGATATGCATTGTGAAACTGCTGGATGTTAGTACAGATTCCAAGCGTCTAGAGGCATGACTCACAAGTGAGGAAGAGGTTGCGCTTCCACGCTGGTGTGCTTTCGGGGATGTCTTGTAGAAAGAGGGAGCAGAAGACGGCATGGTCATCTAGTGATCCGATCCGTCGAGTGATGAGGTCTCGGACCTGAAGTTCCGAAGGGGCGGACTCAGTTCCGAAGTCAGATAGTTGGTCATTATTCTCGACTTGGAGTTTTGTGGTATCTGGGGATTGAGTCGCGGTTGACGATGTTGATATTATTTGCGCGTCCTCTGTGTCGATAACCTTCCATTCGTTTCTAACAACCATTAGTAGATGTGACTTATCAATCAGTGCATCATACTCACTCTTCATAGACCTTATCAATAGTCTTACCCGCCCATTTCCCCCTCGCAGCAACGCCCTTATTAAACCGATGACGAATACCCAAACCACTACAGCTTAACCCTCTAGAAGTACACTTGTTGCAACTAGGTTCAGTCCTATCACAATGAATGCGTCGCTTGGAACACTCATGGCAACCTGTCTTTCAGTCAATGACTCCGCCTCAATTTCGCTTGGTGGGAATGGGGAACTGACCCTTTGTTTTTGGTACGTATGCACGTTTCTTTGGCGGCATCGCATTAAGCCGAGATCGACGCTTGGCGGTATCTTATCGGGTAGAGATTAGAGATTAAATGCCCGACGTTGTAGGGTTAAGAAGGAGAAAAAAGAATAAATTCTTCTTTCTAGAATGTTGGGTGCAAGCATCATTCTTTCGCGTCAGGGAAGTTGATGGCCGATGTTGCGGGGTATGAATTGTTGGAGCTTCTCCGCAGCCGCTAGTCGATCTTGGGGAAATTGACTAGGCTGAAAGGGGACGGTAAAAAGAGAGCACCTCCGATACGAACAACATCAAGGCATGGCTAATGATGTTTGTGGCAAGTGCTCAGCCACAAGCATTGACTAAAGTCGATAATCCTGCTCCTAAAGAAGAAACACTTAGGAGTGAGGGTACAAAATTGCTGTGAAGTTCACTGCATTTTTAAGTCCCTCCGGGACCACGGTCAGAAAAGCAATGAGGTTGGGGTGGAGTCTTGTCTTCACTGCGATTTTAACCCGCAGTCGGGCTACAAATGCAAGACTGGCAGAACGTTATTATATCTCATCTTGGATGTAAGATCGACGTCAGTGGCATAAATGATGAGCTGACAGATAGGCCCGCACAAGGTGAGAGCGAGAAGGAAGCTATTGGATTAGCCGCTATGGAAGTAACATCGCGCTTTTTTACTGCAGTTTTAGCCCCCTCCAAGACCACCGTCAGGAGAGTCTTACGACTTGGGGTATGGAATTGAGATGGATGGGAGTCAAGTCCTGTGATGTAAGTTTCACCCCCCAACAGTAAACACTCTCACAGCTAGAAGTAAAATTTCTTATTTACTTATTTATCCCAAACCCTAAATTAAGTACATTGAGCATGAGCCAGGATCTCGTTTTATACTAGAAAGCTGACCAGGTTCATCTTCAGTTTGACTTCCTGATAGAATACAGACCGTGGGGCCAAGAACTCTACCTTTTGGAATTGATCCTTCTCCTTCCGACAGGGTTGACGTAGAATAGGCCTTGCTAGGTCTCACAACAAGCATTGTGACCATTTGGCTCGATCCCCAGCCTAATCGCCAAAGTGGTATCACGACATCACCAGCGTTCGCCGTCTTTGGCCCAATGCCAAAACTTCGACCAGATTCGTTGAATCGTTCCAGTTCAAGTAAGCAGTAATCTTGGAGGAGAACGTCTAGGGTTCGCAGATACATGAGTGTTCCCCCACCCGAGCTACCTGGTAACATCTCCTGGACAGTTTTTATATATCTCTCAAACGCCTTACTGTGAAGCCTCCAGTCTTCAGTGTTGTTGCGAAATAGAACAATAGTCTGGAGTAATCGAGACAGCGTGACGATATCATCCATCGAACTTGAAAGGGGTGGGAAGAGCTCTTGCAGGAGGTTTACGACTCGTGGCGGTTTGTAGCCTGCATTGTCAGGGTCCTCAGGGAGCTGGCCAAAGGTTTTCGCGAAGACCACTGGTCGTCCCCGTGGCCCGCCGGTCGAAACATTCCAGCGAATCTGCAGAGTATTGTGTTGGAAGGTCAGAGTAGCCTTTTCGGACTGCCCTGGGGAGATGGGATAGCTTTCATATGTGTCCGTGCTCCTTACCTGGGAACTATAAGGAAGAGGCCTTCGACGGGACTTCCTCCAGTCTGGAACCCATGATGGATAGGAGATATTGTCCTTTTGAGATACTTGTCCGAATTCGAACAGATGAAGCAAGACTTGGAGGCCGACATCATTGTTGTCCGAACCAAAGGCAGACGCAGCAATTTGCACATACAACTCAGTCCAATGAAGGCTGTAATCTAGATGAAATCGGTTCTCTTCTGACACCAGTCCAAACAGGGCAGCGACACGGTCTTTCGGGTCAAGACAGATAGCTTCATGGAAGTTCCACAAGAGCTCCAGTATGCTAAGTTTGGCCACTGCGCTACACAGATTCGATATCATCTTGGTAGAGTAAGACGCTAAAGTCGTTTTTTGAATTCGGGTTGCCGCCAAGGAGAGCAAAGAAAGAGGGAGGGAGAACCTCCCACAGTGGACGATAGCCTCGCGGGCAAGACACGCCTCCTGGATGACCCAGCGGCGGGAAAACCATGGCCGATTGAAGAACTCAGCTAGACGAGCCTCGTCGGACATGTCTGTCTTGAAAAGTTTAAAAGGTGAACGTGAGAGGATTATCCTCTTCATCGCCGCCGGATCCAAGTCTGGTGGTAGTCGGCCGACTTCGCGAAACCAAATGAATATCTCCAGCGTTACTTCCTCCCCGGACCCGAGCCAGATATAGACTTGCTGAGCCTTAGAAAAGATGCTGCCCATGGCGGGGATTCGCTCAGCCTTTTCGCGGTCATTTTCCTGGTCGAGACATATGGCATCGATCCACCAGTATCGTGCCCTCTCGTTTGATGCTCGTAGACACCGCAACAGAGCGTCGACGTTGGGTGTGATTCTCAACGACCTCGAGGAGCCGTCTTTGCATCTTATCTTTAGGGTTGAGGAGAATCGGTGCTGGCCCCAGGCATAGGAGACAGCATGGTAGTTTTGAGCTTGTGTCGAGAGACGGCGCTGGATGATGGAGCAACTTAACGGTGCCTCTTCGGTTTTCGCGGGATGAAGGATAATGAGCCGCATGGCATCCTGGGCGCCTAGTGGCTCGTAGACGTATTTATTGAGGGATGGCATTGCAAATGTTCTTGTCTGCTATGTGCCCTTTTCGCCAACTCTGGGACGGCCCAAAATGCAGCCAATAAGAAAATGCGTAACGCTAAAGAAGCACGACGTCTCTTAGGAGATAATCCTATCGTCTTCAAGGTAAGCGGTTCAAAATTATCCTTTTGATGCGGAGCTGTAAAGTTGGTGTGGGAATGAGCCTATCGGTTCCCGGCTATGCCGCCAGGCTTTCACGGCTGCATTTTCAACCCATTACGAGAGGCAGAATTGTTGCCGGGCTAAATCGACCCGTGGACTACATTACGCAAAAGATCTGAGCCACACTTGCCTACCTTCACTGCAATCTTAACCCCGTCTGACGATCGGCCCTAATGGCTGCTGTTGTCAGATCGAAGGCTTTGAAAAAGCATATCCGGTGAAGTCCGGTTCGCTTTCACTGCATTTTTAACCCAGTCCCAGCCGTAACACCTCGCTAAGACTTCAGAGCAAACGAGCCAATCAGCATCATCGAAGTCGGTTCTACTCCGTAAGCCTCAAGCAAGACCAAGGCGAGGTTGAAAATGCAGTTAAATTGAACTGGACTTTACCGGATTCTCGCAGGTTGAGAGATGGAAGCCCTTCAACACTACAAGCTGCAGCCAGCCCATCCTACTCCATCAAGAAGAAAGAAAAGCAGTGTCCGCGGCACCGTGAACTCAGGCGCTGATACTTTCAGCGACCCCGTAGTAGGTGGAAAGATGAGTTTTGTTTTAGCAAGCCAATTGGTTGATAAGCGATCTATTGCTTAGCTGCGAATGGATTAAAATTGCAGTGAAGAAAAAGGCACCCCACTTTTCTGAGCATCTGAATCTTTTTCACTGTGTATCACCGAACAAAATCTTCTATCATACTGTATTTTAGGCTGCTTACCTGCTGAAGCTACCAGTAGGCAGCGGAAAGCCCACTGAAGAGCCACTGAAAGGCAACTCACCCCTTGCTGAAAGTGCGATTCCAAGCCTGCGAATGTAGACGGCAAGGTCTCACAGTATTTGTGCCAAGATTCACAGTGAAAAGAAAATAAAGACGTAAATTGAAATGGCGACCAACGTCTTGAGACTCTGCTATACCAGGTCAATCTGCCATCAGAATAAGATGATCCTGATGAGTCAGCAGCCCGAGTAGAGAAATTAGCGACGTGGTCAATAATTGATCGTTCAGACCATACGAACTCTTTACACTCAGCCCAAGATGAAGAACAGTCGTCCTCCGAGGCCACCGTCGGAAAGGCTACGACTGGGCGCGGATTGAATGATGCTGCGATGTTTTGAAGGTTGAAAGTTCACTGCAATTTTACTAAACGTAGCACGCCCAGTGCTCTCGCACCATTCACGTCTGAGAGACCAGTCATCTTGGCTGCGTTTTTGTCTCTCTCTTTCTCTCTAACTGGCACCCTTTTAGTAAACCCCCTGACATAGACAACATTAATTACAACTAAAGTGTTAAAGTTATGCATAACAGATGGTTAGCAAATGTTTCTTTGAAGTAGTCTCGCCAACTTTCCTACAGTGCTTTCGGTCCCAATAACCAGTCATGAAGGCCAAACAGATGTGTAACCCATCCTGTTTACACGATTTACAACGGTAACAGGGTGGTAGGCTTTCTACCGCTGCTCTATACTGCCAAGCTGTGACCTGTCTTAACAGGGTCATGTAAATCGCAGCCACGTTATTCATATTGCGGCCAAGAAAGGTCCAAGAAATTAGATCAAAATTGAAACTCTTTGAGTACGGTAATAACCATCTTCGACAAGTACTTCAGCATGCAAGTTCTCGGAAGGACATTAAGAAGTATATGCAGAAGGTTATGTGTAAAGTAGGGAGATCGAAAGCATTTGAGAAAGTTGTAGCTTGGTATTTTCCTCTACACCAAGATTCTATGCTGTTAGAAATACCGTACTTCTCAGTTACTTACCCCGCACGGCCTTCATTCTCAATGAGATAAGAAATGTCTACGTGATTGGGCCAAACACAGTATAATCAGACAGTTTTGGGGTAACGACCGAAAGTGGAATTCAAAATCTCCTCGTGCATATTCACTGCAATTATAACTTACGACCAGTCTCTAGATATAGAACTGGCAATATACTTGTTTCTGGATGTGAGGCCAACATCAGTAGCACGGATAATGAGCTGACAAATGAGCCGCCTGCAAAGGGTGAGCGTGTGAGTGAACCCATTGGGCTTCTAGCTGGGCTTTCAACCCCCCGGCTGTAAGAGTATCCACCAGTCAACGTCAATGTTCTTTCTACTGCATCATTGATCCGTTCCGAGGGGCATAAATGCCGCCAGGTCATAAAGACCAATCCATATGCCAGCCCCCAGGAGTACAAAACACAAGCACCCCTGTCCAGCTTCACTGTAAATTTAAGTCCCTCTGAGACAACCTCCAGCGTAGCCTCGTTTGGGGGCCGATTGAAGGTGTTAATCTTTACTGCGATCTTAGTTGATCCGCAGAATCGAGGAACCCCCCAATCTTTGTGTATGGGCATATTTATAGAGGTATGATGTTCAAGACCGATGATTTACTTCATTTCAACGTATCCCGAAAGTACTGTCAGAAAGACCACAAGAGGAGAGGGTGAGTTTCAGAGTAGTAAAGACAGGGTTACAAGTCTTTACTGCACTGCAATTATAACCCCTCTGAGACCGCTGTCAGAAAAGTCTCAAGACAACCTACTATGTAGGTGGCTATGCAATCATGTACCGTCGAAGACCGGCTTCATATTGGTCCGTGACGGTAGTAATTTATGAAATTTGAAACATTGTAACAAGTCCTTTACTGCAATTTTAACCGTCGCCCAGGCTTACCTTACCTTTATCTACTGTCAGGCTATGCAGGGTATAGGACTTGAACATACAAACATGGGACTGCGGATATAGCTTCTGAATAGGATTTTAGTCTCATATCCACGCTCAGAGAAACCTATGCTATTATGGAGTCTCCAAAATCAGAAAGCGTTTCAACAAGATGTCGAGATAGTGCGAGACTTATTGCGATTTTAGTCTTTTCAAAGACTCTTCTAACAGCAATTGAACAGATGCTATGATCAGTGCTATCATCTTCTGTAATACCTATGTATAAGTAGCCAGTTGTCTTTACTGCATTTTTTCGTCTCCGTCTAAGAAAACTGCAGAAAGGCCTCAGAGGTTGGGGTAACCAATAGTATTGTTTATCAGCACTTATACAAGAAAACTGGACGATTTCAACTTTCACTACAATTTTAACCCCCTCGAAGACTACTCTTTGGAATGGTGGGCAGGTAATATCACTCGCGGCGCCCGCTGTCAAACACGACTGGAGGATTTCAACTTTCACTGCAATTTTAACCCCCTCGAAGACTACTCTTTGGAATGGGGGGCAACCAATATCAATGGTTGTAGGACGTTGTCAAACACGACTGGAGGATTTCAAATTTCACTGCAATTATAACCTCTCCAAGGCTAACGCTAGAAGGATATTAGGACCGGGGACGTGGTAGTAAGGATGTCACCCAACCTGGTTGAAAGATGCAGTGAAAACGTAGAGCTGAAAACCGGGGGGTTGAAACTCCAGCACACAGTCAGCAGACATACCTACAGGTTACCCGATAGGTTCGTACTCCTATCCGCCATGCAATGGCGGCTCGTCTACCAGCTCATCATTTGTGGTGCTGCCAATGATCTTGCATCCGGAAGCCTGTATCTTCAGCTAGGCAGCTCTAGATATGGAGGATGGTGGTGGGTTAAATTTACAGTGAAGTTTAAGTCCGGGAGGAAGTGATACTCTGGACTTGGATTTACAGTCTCACTTCTGTTATTAAACAGATCTACAGCCCGCTTAGCCTAGCAATACCAACGGATAAGTCAGCCCGCGCGGCAGCTACAATTGTAACAAAAGTATTGGGGTCTGAACTCAGAGAGTATTTGCTTTCTCCGAAACGTCCAACCTAGCAGTAACAGCAAGAATGCCGTGGGCTTCGGGGGATTAAAATTACAGTGAACCTTCTGTCACTGCTGTCACCCTCCCTGATCAAGTTCTGTTTTCAGAGTGGGCTAAATATACACTTAAAATATGACGGATATTTCTGGGGGGTTGAAAATCCAGCTGGAAGTTTGATAGGTTCATTTTCGCGCCCACCTCATGCGGTCAGATCATCGATCAGTTCATGATTTCTCCTCCCGGTGTTATTATTACTGTGAATCTAGAGAAAATGTGTTCTTGGACGCTCGCCGCGGGTTTAAAACTGCAGTGAAACCTGCACCTCGTGCAGAATCGACACGGCTGCAAGTTCAATGCATGATTCCGAAGCCCCGTAGGCCAGTCCGTTCGTTCATCTTATGCGGACGGATGGCTGTGGAAAGTGATGTTCCTGATCTTCGCAATAATATTTGAGACTTACTGCAGGTCAAATTGCAGTTCAGGGAATTTCTGTCCGGCCCTCCAGAATACACAGTTGGCACCAACCTAGTAACTGTGCAGATTCAGTTTTCGAAGCGTCAGAGAGGGTTGCAGGATATGTCCCATCTTCGTTGCATTGTGATCTGTGGAAAGTCAGTCGGAATTTCAGCGAACTTTTCTTGCGTTGTCAAACCAAAGTTAATCCTCACTGAGTTTAATGATATTGAAAGTTCTAAGCTATCAGGCTTGGGTAATGGACGTCTTGTTGGAGATCCAGTAGCATTACGGAGAAGTGAACCAGCAGGCGGAGTCTCAATCTTGCCATCTTAGAAGCTCTCACTCAAATGGCTGTCTTTATATCTCGTTGCATCCCTTCCGTTCTTTTGCTCAAGCTCCAATGGCCCTCGATATGATCAGTTGAGACTAGTGGAATAACGATAATTAATAAAGGGAATGGGTTTGTACGACTTGTTTTCGCAACCAGCGTTTTTATGCCACCAGGATAGAATTCGGTACTGCATATTTCAATTCTTCGCTATGGACATGAGAGATGGATGTACAAAGTAAACATGGCACTGTCTCACACAATTCGCAATCTGAGTGGCCCATCAAAGTCAACTTTATGCGGCCAACGGTGGAGTGTAGTAAGGATATCGAATAGGAAACGTTCGTCGAGCAACAAACAACGAGATCCGCCACAATGCGTTTATGCTGAACAGCAGATGCCCAAACAAAGCATGTAATAATTTCTCAAAGACTTAAGAGAATTCTTCAGTACAAGAAAGGGTGAGGAGGACGCAGCCGTCAGTCAAGAGCAGTTAAGAATGGGCGTCGGCGTCATTAACTGAATAAACGGTCTCACAGCTGGGGCATTTAAAGCCGTGCTGAGAGACAGAAACTCGAACAAGGCAGCGCGTGCAGCGCCACCACGTAATCTTGGTAGGTCTCGCGGGGGAAGATGCGCCACGTCTTTGGACATCTTCCCCATGATATTGACGAAGATGATCTCGAAAATGATCCCGTCGGTGGAAGGGCTCACCCTCGCGAAAGCAGCCATGATAGTCACACGGGTAAGCGCTACCTGACTGATCAGAATGTGTTCGTTTAAAATGACGTTGGAGGTCCGCTTCTCGTTTAAAAGGGCGAGAGGTGCATCCAGGATGAGGGCAAGAGAAAGTTGTTTCATCCCTGGACCTCTTAGCGGTAGAGTAACTCCCGGAATAAGCTCGTGGGGAAGCTGACGAATAATAGTCGGAATCCTCCGTAGACGGTTGTGAAGCAGCTGGTTCGAAATAATTAGTGGTGTCGTACCATGTCGACTGTGCACCATTTGGCATTGGATAACCTTGGTGTTGCAAAGGACCTGACACATTATAACCAGGGTAGTCCATTATCGATTGTGAAGTAGATGGCATAGGATGAAGAGAGTAGCTCGTAGATGGTTCTTCATCGGTGGCACTTTCTCTCTGCGGCCAGGTATGAGAAGACCATGCTTCCTCATCCTGAGCTTTGCCTTTGCCTTTTATCTCCGTCTTTTTACTCGGGATTGTCTCAGGTTGGTTGTCTGCATCCCAAGACAGTGAAACACCGTAGTACTGCTCGCTCCGAAAAGACCTCAAGATTTGCTTAGGCTCTTCCTTTGCCTTCTTCTTCTCTTCTCGGCGAGCCAGGCGGCAGGCCTCATCGTCGCGGCGCTCTTCCTCATGGCTTAAGCGACGCATCTGTTGTTTCGTGCCGATGATCTTAAGTAAAGATATACGAAGTAAGCATTTTAATAACTTCTGCAGATTTTACAAAACAAAGTCAATGAACAAGTCTCTTGGATGATCTGAGCTAAAAGAGGGGCATGCGCCTCTGCAATGCTGGCAAGACTTCATTGGACTATATGCAGGCCGTTAGACACATGATCACACATCAACAGCCGCTTCAGCCTGATATCTCATCAATTTTGTCTTTTGTTTCTGGCTCCTTTGCATTACCTAATGAACGTTTCCTTTGGTATCAGCTTGCCCTGGAATTGTAACCGCTCTTTCCGGATACGTCTGGATGATTCGACAAATCCAACTCTTCAAGATTCCGATCGAAGTCTCTGGGATCTCCTGCCTTCCTTTCCAAACTTGGCAAAGCAAACAAAGCCAACTGTTCAAGATGAAAGCCAACGTGATCGATATATTCTACAAGGCCCTTGATCGAGTGCCCGCACAAAGGGCATGCACTGGGGACATCATCCGGCCTAACTCTTTCACCGAGAGCAGTAATTGACTTGAGCTCTTCTTCGGTCCCTGTCGGGAAGTGATGTGCTCGGATATGACCGCTTAGTTCCGCTGCGGCAGAAAATGGCTGCTGGCATTCGAAGGGGCATGACCATGATTGCCAATGGTATTTGTAAACATGCGACTGCCAGTCGCTGCGACTATCGAACTCTGAGTTTGATCCGATGCAGCTGGGATCGATACATATATATGGGCGGAGATCTTTGAAAACATGCCGTCTGCAGAATGATGTTAGAGGCGTATACAGCTTAGTCCGCAAGGCCATACCCACTCCCATTCGGCTCGATTCGCTGCAAAAGTCAATCTGTGGCAGAAAGGGCACTTGAACCACCCATATCCTGTCGTAAGCGGCAGCGGGGGGACTCCCAGTATAGATGTAGTCTGGTCAGTACCTGCAAGCAACTGATGATGAGTTGACGTAGTTTGCGAGGTCTTGGCATCTGAAAGAGTGTATTTTTGAATGAGCGTAGTATCGTATCTATCGGCATCTGTGTACCAATACTTTCCAAGATACGCCTGTCCATTTTTGATGGATTGACGTCGCCTAGTGATAAAGTTTCCCAAAGCAACTGCCAATTCATTGGCGGTACTGGGAAACTGATTCCTAACGTGTGCGGTATCTTTTGGCTCATATGGCTCATAGAGGGAGAGGCTTTTAGAAGGCTCGGTGGCAAGTTTGCGAGAGCGGTCGTGCAGTGCCGGGTTAGCGATGGCCACTGACAGACGCAGGAGACAATCGATGGCTTCTCCTATATCGGTTAAGAGTATGGATAGGCCCGAGCCTGGCTGTCCATCGGATTCAGTATCAGAAAAGTCGGACTCGTCACTTTCGCCTGAGTCTGGAGGAGAGGAGTGAGAGTTATCGTTTTGCAAGACTTGAACCTTTCTATCCTGCTTCAGAGAGGATGGGCCATTCCGAATCAGCAATATTGCAGTCTGCAATGAATCGCAAATATCCTTGACTAAGTAAATAACTTGTCGTCGCAGATGGAAGGCTGTCCTGAGTCGATCATCTAGGGAGAGACGGCTTTGAAGAGCTGCCTGATTACCGACCCACATCTTGAACCGAGCGAAGTGATTCTCTATGTGGAGCGGAAAGTCGTTCAGCGTGGCTCCCTCCAAGTCCCCAGTAGATGTGGCGGGTTTGGAAAGAACGTCCTGCAGATTTCGGAAAAATAGGATGGCTTTTGTGACATGGCTCGCAATCGATCCTGGTTGCTGATCAACGTCCATCATTCACATCTTCCATTCAACAACAAGATGGCCGATATATTCTTGGATGCAAGATCTGTCACTTTGTGTCGATGTTCTCGGGCAAGATAAATAGCACTGTGCTTTTGATAATCTGTGTTGATCTTACAGAAAAGAGGCAATAAAAAGGTGTCTGTGAGTGAGGCTCTTTGATGACCTGAGCTGGAAGAGGGGTATGTGCCTCTGCGGCTACTGGCAAGAGTTTATTGGACTCGCCATATGCAGGTTGTCAGACACATCCCTCATTCCAGCCCCCATCTTCCAGCAACTACTCCAACCTGGTACTCTCCTCAATCCCCAAAAATAACTCACCCAGGCTGAAGTTCTAGGGAAGCGCCGTATCTCCATCATGTCTGGGTTCGAAATCGCTGGTATAGTCCTGGGCTCCCTTCCCTTGCTCGTCACAGCCTTAGAAGCCTACTGCCAGTTCATGAGAGACTGGGACAAGGCCCCGTCAGAGCTGAAGAGCCTCAATCGCCAATTGACTACAGAACGAGCGAAATTGTACAACGTCTGCGATCTACTCATCAGCGATGTGGTAGAACAGAAGGAAATTGAGGCTATGCTACGAAATCCATTTGGGCCGCTATGGCGAAACTCAGAAACGGATAAAAAGATTCGAAGGAGACTCTGGGATTCATACGATCCATTTGAACAGGCTATCGCGGAGATACAAGAAGCGCTTGACAATATTATGCGTCACCTACGAGTGCAAATCTCGCAAACTGGAGAGGTAAAATAATGTCATCTCCCAGTCTAAGCTGTCTCTTGCTAACATGAGCCTAGCTCGAGTGGGTAAACAAAGGTCGCATGACTCGAGAATTCAGAAAGCTGCTATATCGGATTCGCCGTGACGACTACAAGGATGACATTGCTGCCATCTCGAAGGGCATCAGCGATCTTGAGTCGCTGACCAATCTGAGCATAAAACTTGAGCCTAGCCGGAGGAAATTATCTCGAGGCAAAGTTTTCAAGGTTTTGCGAAACTTGTTGACGGGTGTATATCGGGCGCTTTGCTCCAGCATTTTCTGCACCCATCCCCACGACGTGAGCCTCGAGCTTTCTCCACGTTTTATCGATATCAGGTACGAGTATGATGACAAGGAGGTCATACGAAATGCACAGTTCAAGATGGCGATATCTTTTGAAGTGTTGGAGGGATCGGCTCTGGAACGATTCTGGGATGAGGTCAACATCAAGACAGAAACTTCGGCCGCAACAATAGAACCACAGGCTTGTCTACCACAACCCCAGGCAAAAGGTACCAAAGGACGTTCATTTGATTTCAGACGAAATTTACCGTTCATGAACTTTTCCAAGTCAACACACAGAGTTGGATCAGTTACAGCAACGATAAGCCGTCCCAGTGAAGCCTTTGCTTTCAGCAAAACTTGTCCTGAAGACGGCAAGCAAGAGCAGCCTGTTAATCTCTGCATGGCTCTGAGAAATGCAAGGACCGCACGACCACTTTGCTACGGTTATCTCATCGATAAAGAGGACGCTAATCGACAATTCCAAGTATACCCATGGGGAACGATAATCAACAGTAACTACTGGTCCGTGATCACTCTAGACGACATCTTACAGGGCACAGAGGGCCTAAGACCGCTAGTTTCACTTGCTGAAAAGATTAAGCTTGCACTCGCGATCGCGTCAAGTGTTCTTCAGCTGAGCAAGACACCGTGGCTTACGGAGGCTCTGACAAGGAAGGACGTTCACTTTTTTCGAAGAGATGATACCTTTTCGTATGACCGCCCCTTTCTTCTCAGAAACTTCAAGGAGAGTATGGTACCGCCTCTGAGCACTACCCAGCGATGTTTCTATCTGGTTAATCCGACGCTTTTTGCGCTGGGGATTCTCCTGCTCGAGATCATCCTTGGCCAGTCTTTTGAGCAGCTTCGGTCTCCTTTCAAACGGCTGAATATTATTGACCCTCATGGCAACATTCACGATTGTATTGTCGCGCACAAATTATTGGAGAGGGTGGCTTTGATCAATCCGGCCTATCAGGTTGTTATTCAGAGGTGTATCGACTGCACTGAGACTCGTGGATTGGACGAGGATGATTTCAGGCAGGAGGTGTATAACGATGTTGTTATGGAGCTTGAAGCCCTCGTTGACTCGACGAAGATTGGCATGTAGCAAAAGAGCTCGGGAATCAAAAGATAGGCGATAGGAACTTGACCTTACTCTGATTCAGTACTTTACCATCTGTTGTACGTTTCATGGCTGATTCTCACACAGGGTTGTAAAGGGTGAGTTTTGTTCTTTTGATTTGTACGGATACACCATTCAATGTACTTATGAGCCGGGAATAACATAGACAGACTACGATTCGAGGCCAAAACCAGGCACGGTGGACCCATGTTTTCCAGAAGATTACCAGCCTCAGACAAGGCTTAGCTACAGTTCAAGTGGACACTGATCAAGTAGACACCAATCTAGATTCGATAGTGACAAAGACTTACCTATTCCTCCTTGCTATTCCCGAGAGTGAGGCTCTGCAAGAGGCCTGAGACCAAGCTGCCCACGCTCGGCACCAGGGATATCATTTCTGGTAAATGAGCCATAAATCTAATCTCACAGAACATCTTAAATTCAACGTATAAAGCTCTTCTAGCTCTCAAAATATTTCAATTCCGGATCCTCAGCTTCCGGCCCTTTCATCCTCTCATCAGCGTAAGAAACAGCAAAGGCCTTAAACGCATCCAGATCAAATTCCGCTGCCCATCCCTTCTCCTGCAGAGCCCGAATAGCATCGTTGATCCACGTCACCGAACTTTGCTGTGGATCCGTGTTCTTCACCGGCAAAGGAATTCCTTGGAAGAACTCTCCCAACTCTTCCCCCGTGACATCTTCCGGTATCTCCCCAATCACGATCCGTCCTAACAGCTTCTCATGTCTCCGTGGCGTGATATCCAGCTCTGACCGGAACCACCAATCCATGGTAGGATTGTTCATGCGGAACGTCACAGGATTGATGTGCGACGCATCAGTAGCATCAAACGAGTGAACATTCTCTGCTTCGCCAGGGGAAGTTATGATCATAATGCTCCAGTGGTAAGCCTGTTTATCGAAGACTCGTCGAGCATTTCCGACGGAAAAGTGGTCTCGATGGTGTAGAGCAACAGTGACGAGTTGGACCATGACTAGCCATTATCATCAGCCACCAAAACTACACACATCTTAGAGAGTTTATTGACTCACCTTTCTTGACAGTCGCGTAAAAAGAGTTTGAGATAGTTTCTGACCGCCAGAATGATTTAGCTACGCGGGGTGGCTACTTCAATGGGAAGTGATTGGCCTTAATCCACTGTCATGGTAGCCGAGAGCCTACGAATCAGGATGCGTTATAGACGGTAGATCGCGATATTGCCTCCGCTTTTGACAACACACGTTTTTGAGGCTGCAAAACTTGATATAACTCAATTTTCATAATACCACGTTTTAACGTGGCTACGAAATGTCAATCAATCTTGGAATTTCTACATAATTAATTTTGGGTAAAATATTAGATAAAGAACTGGAGCTATTGTGTGGGTCGGTGCTAGTGAGATGGATCTCTCTGAGTGTTTCGTGATGAGTTCTTTGTCTTGAAATTTTCATGGTTACTCGTCATGGTTCGCCAAGATCAGAAATTTCATCATAGCATTTTTGGCGATGATCGGTCTCAACGCCTGTGAATTTATCTACAGGTTTTGAAAGCTGCTGTCTTGAACAGAATTATGAATACTCTTTATTATCGACTAAATAGAACACAGTTATTTCGTCGTGGATGTTTCTGAAATCTGATGAAGTCTCCTCGAAGCATGCGCCCTCTGTTACATCAAATCACCCATGGGGCTTTTACTGGGTCAGGATAAGTTACTCTCTGAAAGAAGGTTATACTATGTTGATTCATATGGTATAATGAAAATGGCGAGATCTTAGTAGACAATATAGAGTACAGATGCTAAAGTCCTTCTTTAGACATCAACATCTATAAGTCTCAATCCATATACCTCTTGCTGAGTGGCATCAGCCCCTGGACGTATAAGCGTAACTTGACACTCCCCTAAATCTGTTATAGCCTCCTCACCTGCCCCTATAGGCGCGGCCCTTAGCCTTTCAACTACCTGCTGATCTACCACAGCGAGTCGCAGGAAGACCAGAAGTGGAGCGCTAGTTGGTAAATCCCCATTGCGACGAGAAGCGCAGAACCCTAAAATGAACATACCAGAAAGTACTAGTATCAGGAAACCATATGGAATCAGGCGAAGTGGTTGGTCTAAAGAGTACGTCGCAGCAGAGTTGATTGTTGTTACAGGTATGTCCATGAAGCTGTTGTTTCTTGACAAGAGGGAAAGCGTGATGTTTTTAAGAATATCTTCGAGGATAGGACCAGAGATATTGAGGTGTGCTGTTCTTGGGTACGAAGGCGTCCAAGCTGGGGAATATGGCGTGGGTGTGTATTTCGCCAATGCGGATTGAAGTACCCTGGTGTTTACGACGCAAGCGCGCTCTGTGCCTGTGATTCAGGTCAGTATGTTTATAAGACGTAGTTTAGTTAGCATACATACCATAGGAACTAACAGCACCACCCATGGCACTAACGAGAGCGTCAAGCAGGGCATATATGTTATTAGCCCGGTACGCCCATCCTAAAGTGACGCCAGACTTGAGAACAAAATCATCTGCAAACGAGGTCCCGTTATCGCTCTGCGCAAACGTTAGTGCACCGGGAACGGATGCTCGGATCGGCTCCAACATTTCCGTGGCGTTGGTATGGACCCTCTGAGTGCCATTCTGGAATGATATATCAAACGTATAATTGGCGAGCCAGGCACTGCAGCTCAAGCTCTGCAGTTGTTGTGCATTGTATGTGCTGAATTCCTCGACCCATTCCATATCGAGTTTAAGCGTACTGTTTTTGGACCCGTCCTCTTTGTTTAGGACAGCAACATAGTTAACACGCTCAGGGTCAAAGTCGGCAGAGGTTAATGTTGTTTTCGAAACATTTCCATATCTGTCGAGGGCGACACCGATAACGTCCGAGGAAACGTTATCTTGACATTTAAACGCTGGACCTGGCATTGTGACTCTAAAATAGCAGTCACGCCCGCCGCAGGGTGATGGGAAGTTAATATGACGGCCCTCAAGCAAAACGGTCTCGACGAGCCCCTTCACCTCATCCACTGCCCATCTGGTTTAACAAGGTCAGATATATGATTCGATAAATAGGGTGGGGGTGTCTTACTTGCAACCGTCATGGAACTCAATCTGACATAGCGAATTGGTGACTATTCCTCTGAACGAGGTATCGTTTTCGCCTCGAAAATTGAAATCGTACTGACTGACGGACAAATTGGTTGTGGATTTATACGGCCTGTATTCGACGACCAATGCGGCTGGGACCCAGATCAGCAATGCTGGTAATGCAATAATCAGGATGACAGCGAAGGTAATAGTTGGACCTCTTGCTATCAACCTGAGAAAGCGAATAGAGACAGGAAGCGAAGGCAGTGACGCCACTACCTGGAACTGCTCGAATGTGAGTGAGCTCCTTTTCATCATGTCCCATCGAAGTACTCCTATTATCATTCCTAGATAGATGACCGTGAGGCCCCGAATGGTGAACAAGAACATGCTTGAAATGGTTGTCACCCATTGCTGGCGTGTGTAAGGTCCCTCCCGCTTATTGTCAAGGTAATAGAGGTAGAGAACGTGGCCAATGGCCAGGAGCGCCACGGTAACTGTGCTATAATCAGACAAGCAATCTCCAGTAGACACTTGAATTCCTTACGTAGAGTCAAGAACGTGGTAATTATCTGTGATTTCCACAGAATTCCAAGTGTTGCTACCCATCTTCGGGCTTGTTGGCTTTGACTAGAACTGGGATTGGCTGTCATGGTAAGAAGCGTACAATGCAGTGTGTATATAAATAAAGATATTTCTAATAGAAGGACAGGTTTATCATTGGAATTTTAAGCAAACTGGTGGTTATTATATCAGGACTATTTGTGTTTTCCTATAACACTTCCCCTATGAGTGAGAGCAATATGCCTTGTTGAGAAGTGGAAAAAAGACTGTGGTGGCTGAGAGACGCATGACAGCGCCAGACAAGCCAGAGTGACATATGACTTAGTTGCAAATGGATGAACTAACGTGATGGCTGAGATACACATGCCTGTGCCCATACCACTTGCTGGAGTTAGACACCACGCCTGTTAGAACTGAGCTACCCTATTCTGCGGCAACGCGCTGCAAATAAACAAGATTGAGGCCAAAGTGACAGCTTGATGCACTATCGTGACCTATTGTTTTGTCACAAAGAATAAATAAGAATTACTGTAGACGCCATCTAACTCATAATGAGATGTACAAGGTCAAGACTATCAACGAAAACAATGCAATGCCGTCGTCTTGACTGTGGAGCTGTGGAGATATAGGGTAGTCGACATACTTCAGGCGAACAGCTCGTGAGTACCGACCTAGTTACACAAAACCCGAACAACGCACTCAAATAGCGTATTCTGTTTCAGTAACTGATATTTATAGAGCTCAGCACTCGGAACAAAGACCTCATTGAAGCTCAGCAACGTGGTCCAAGGCCGCGGCCAACTGCAAGCACTTCAACGTACGCCAACCAGACACATCCATCTAAGCGCCACCAAACACACGAAACTCTCCAAGAAACACTCAAACAGCTTATCAATCCCCAAAACCTCGGCATGTAACTCCAGTGCATGTGCATATGCACATCGTCGATGGCTTCAAAGCGTGAGCAGCCATTCTGCAAGCTACGTTTCAAGAAATTCGCCACACCAAAAAAGCCACGAAGTTTAAAGGCAAAGCGCAAACCCACAAGGCTGGAACGTGAACATCACCAACGGAAATGTGGAGGCAAGTTAACGGGAGTATTTCCACTTCTGGATTGTACTCGGGATGGCACTTTGGGAGCACAGAGAAGGTCAAAGCTGTTAATACGAACTAACTGCCCATTGAGCTTGTGAGAGTAGAAAAGAGAGTTTCACAGCGTTCAGGTGATAGCTGATACGGATATTATCCGTAGACAAGTCGCTGATCGTTTACGATATCTGGATATTCCCCGAGAGCGCTTGTGTAAATGATCGTCGTTGGGTTGCAGTTGAGGCATAAACACACCGATTGTGGGCAATTATGTGTTTCAAGCTACTCTTCAAAGCGCCGAGTTCTTGTACAGTACAGTATTTGGCATCAGTATCGAGATTGCAAGTCAGCTGGTGGATGTTCGTGGCTTATTTAAATAAATTGACTATTTGAAGATCAAAGACCACCAATTAATGCACAGAGAAAGTAGAAGCTATCAAGACCCGTGCATTGAGCGGCTCGTTTCAGATTGCCATGCGCCGTAATGCATGGAGACTAGAGTAGTCTTGGCTCCCCGCTCTACGAAAGCATTAAATTGAAATTGTGCAGTACAGTACATAACAACGAGGAGTCGGGTCCCAGGTCCGCACATCGAAGCTTCCATGAAACCTTCTCTACCTTAGGGTGGAAAAGCTAGTGAGCGCCCCCCCTGAGCTTGGGAAGATTGGATGGGGACTCCATGATGTCAACGCAAGGGAGGAATTGCATTGCATTTTGCTTCTTTTAAAGGGTCTTTATTGTTTGTTCTTTTGCTTCTTTCTTGGCGGGTATTCTCGGGGATTTACAAGAGAAATCTTATGATAAAAAGAAAAGATCTGCTGAGGCGAATATTTGCTTTTTGCAACAAGAGAAAAGTCAAAAAAGACAAAAAGACGAGATCGAATTGGATCTTGACTTGACTAATCGATTACTGTACTCAGAGGTGACTAGCCGCCGCCAGTGCGTACATGGCGTTACTTTGAACGGTAGATTGAGCCCAAGATAAGTGCATTTGAATTGCAATTGCTACCGTCTCTCATCATCTATCTATTTATCATTGACTGGTGGGGGTCAAAGAGGTTGAGAGGTCAAGTCAAGATAACGCGCGTCAAGGATCTCCTCGGGCCGTATGATCATCTAAATAAATTGCAATGCGAACTCATCGCTCGTCCAACAGAGAAAGGCTTCATCAATTCATGCAACGTCGGGTCCTTATCCTTCCAGAAGGAAGGGAGGGGGAACCAGAACCACACCACCAACATGGAAACCCATTCTGACGGATTCAGGGGCTTATCCCATGTCAATCGACTTTTCCAAAAGCCCCTCTTTCTGCTGCCCTCTTTTGGGCGTCAACTTTTTACTGTCACTTTCCCATGTGACAATTGGTACAGTTATTAGCTTGCTGGGCTAGTCTCCGGCGAAGGTCCGGTCAAGCATTTAATGGAGTGAATTGGGATTAGAAGACCCCTGTTGAGCCCTGAATCATAAAAAGCATGGATTAGAAGTGGTTTAGTGAAATGCTTGGTAACACAAATCAGTTACCGATCATTTTTCTTTGCTTCTTCAATTGGATTATTGGGTGTTGTCCAGCCAGTCATGGGGTAAAGAAGATCAGGGTCTTGGGCCATTGAACAGCGGGCACGATTCATGCATCTGCGTCTATGATCAAGGGACCATCTTCTAGAAACCTTCTTTTGCTTGAACTCAATATCATTCGTCATGACATCTGTGACAAGGAAATAAAGAAATATCTCTCATACACAAAGACCGGAGACAAAGAGTGAGAGTTCAAGTACTAATCTATCTGACTTGGGTTAGTTTGAAACAAAAAGTCAACTGGGGAAAGAAAGAGCTGGAGCTGTTAATGCCCAAAGAAAGATGCACGTCCCCTAAAAGTGAAAGTCGAACAGTCACTCAGGTCGTCGCACGGACTCCATCGGCTAGAGTTGCGCCCTGCGATACAGTGTCGACTGTGTTACATCACGCACAGTCCATTTGAACAGGGTCTGATCCCCTATTTCCCCTCCAGATGTCACAACGGATTGAGGCTGTGATTCTCATTCAGAACAGAAAAAATCAAGAGTGAATGAATGTTCGAGTCAGATCTAGATCATCGAATCACATTCATCATGTCAACTCATTCACGACGTAAGCGTTGTCAGCCCAGCGCCTAAACTATCACCTTAAGAGAGACACACTGGACCCTCCACTCCCAGCTCCAGCGTCAAGCAAGACCCCCCCGCTAAAACAGTACAGTAGCGCTTCCGGCCGCAGCTCCCAGCTCTTTCCCACACTGAGCCCAGTCCAATTCGTTCTCTTCCTCCTTTAACCATCTGCCGTTTGGTTTAACCTAAATCAACGCCCAGCCCAGCCCAGCCTCGTCCTGTCTGTCCCCTTTGACTGACCCAAACTGCGGCCAAAGAAACAACGTGCAGTGCAGTACCAACTTTAAACTTCCTGGCGATTAATTAATTTTTTCTGTTTCTCCTCAAAGTCCATTTCACATCGGAATACTTGGCCCGCCTGCCAGAATCAGAATATCTATCTATCTACTCTTCTTCTTCAACGCCCGGCATCGTCGATCCGCTTCTTTGAACCCCCCCTTCGATCGCTCCACCGCCTGACCCCCCGAGACCACCACCTCTACACTCTCAACCAGCCATCACCAGGCCCGAACGCAAACTACTGTACAGCTTGTGAGAGGACGATCCGCCCATTTTTATCCCTTGTCAACGACTTCAACCTCTACGACTCTTCTCAACAAACTTGCTTCAAAGTCCAAAACCCCTTTACCCCGCCTGTATTGTCTTGGGTTCGGTCTTCACTGCGAAAAATACCCAACGTGCGCAAGCCCGAGTCTCAAGCCTTCGATTTCGCCGCCGAATGACGTCGAACCGCTCGTTGAAACGTTCCTGAGTCGACGCCAAGCGACCATCCCTAGACATTCAACACCTGCAACCTTGATCCGCCGGGCGCAACCTCCCTCGACAAACCTCTTCGTCTGCTCCCTGCCGCCGCCCGCCGCTTTTTCGTTCCTCCCAAAACGCTCCTCTCGACGGATGGCGTAGAAGGCTATGGCCCATGCCCCGTTGCTACGAAATAATACAACTCCGGCCTTTCAGCCAAACTCCAACGGATTCAGTGGCCTACCGCAGACCAGTATGAACCATGCGCCGCGCGCCAGCCAGCTGTCGGGCTCGACAGCCTATGCTGGATCAACAGCTTCCTTGAGCTCTCTAGCTACCGCCACTACCGCCACACCAGTGAATGGTGGTCCTGTCCAGGCCACGACCAACATTATCAACCAAAAGGCCGATGCCTCGCGATCACTGTACCAGATTTGTATCTCGCTCAAGCAGCGTCTAGCTCAGGTTCCCGGCTTCGGCCCTTATCTCGACGAGCTCGACCCCAACGATCCCGTCGATCCACTATGGAACCTCTTCCGCTCCGGATATCCTCTGCTTCTCATTTACAATGCCCTGCGACCCAACGAGGAACTCAAGGTCGATGTCTCTGGCGCTAACGAAGCCAAGAAGTCCAAGATCGCCATCTTTAAATTCGTCCAGGCCTGCATGAAGGATCTGGAGATTCCCTCCTCTCATAGCTTTGTGATAGCTGACTTGATGGGTAACGACACAAGTGGCTTTGTCAAGGTTGGTAGCTCTTTGTATGTTTTTGGAACTAAGCTTATTGTGATTGTAGGTAACTCAGGTTGTTAACTACGTCTTGGACCGAGCAGAGGAACGCGGCTATCTCCTTCAGGCTCTACCTTCTTCCGACGATGGAAGCAGCGAGCCCACCGGTGGGCAAATGACATACCGAGACCATATTATTAGGGAACTTGTCGATACCGAGCGAAAATACGTCCAAGATTTGGAGAACCTGCACGACTTGAAAAAGACGCTCGACCAGCAAGGCGCAATCCCTGGCGATACTCTCCATCAGATCTTTCTCAACATCAATGCTATTCTCGATTTTCAGCGCCGATTCCTGATTCGAGTCGAGACGACCAACTCCATGCCCGCTGCGAACCAACGGTGGGGAGCTCCATTCGTTATGTACGAGGATGCGTTCGAGATCTACCATGCCTTTATCGCAAATCAGCGCAAGGCCGCACAGGTTGCCAACCAAGTTTTCGACAAGATTCAGCGTTCTTCGCATCCTGTGGCAGCCGATTTCAACACCCTCGATGGTTTCCTGCTTAAGCCTATGCAAAGACTGGTGAAATATCCTCTATTGCTCAAGGTGAGTTGATGCGCTCCAGAAGCTGGTCAGCAACTAACATGCAGCAGGATCTTAACAAGAAGAGCGAGGATGAAGAAGTCAAAGCGGACTTGACTAGCGGTTGCGAAGCTGCTGAGCGAGTCCTATCCAAGGCTAACGAGGCAGTGAACCGTGATCTTTTGGATGAAGCTGTTGAGGAGCTCACTAGTCGTGTGGAAGACTGGAAGAGCCACAAGGTGGAGCAATTCGGCAAGCTTCTCTTGCATGGTGTGTACGGAGTCATCACTGGAAAGACAGACCAAGAGAAGGATGTAAGTTGGCTTTTCAAATCCATTCGACTTTTACTAACGCTTCCAAGTACGAAATCTACCTGTTCGAGTCTATCCTTTTGTGCTGCAAGGAAATCTCATCAAGCAAGAGCAAGGATAAGAAGGACAAGTTACGTTCAGCAGGTCCCAAGGTTCGAAACAAGAACGCCAAGCTTCAATTGAAGGGTCGAATTTTCATGACCAACGTGACCGATATCGTGTCCTTCACCAAGCCAGGTGAGTTATGAAGCCAAGGCGGTTTGACCAGTGAAACTGACTTTACAAGGCAACCACAGCGTGCAGATCTGGTGGAAGGGAGATCCAGGTGTTGAGAACTTTGTCATCAAGTTCTTGAACGAGGAGACTTTGAAGAAATGGGTCGCGACTCTGGAGACCCAGAGGAAGCATAACGCGCCGCGCCAATCATCGAACTCGGATACCCTCTCGACTGACTTTGCTTGGACACGAGACCAAGTAGCCGGCCTGGAGAACCCTTACTTACAAGAGAATGACGATGACGATGATGACGTTGGTCCTGCGACAGCACCTGCTGGCTTTCCTGGTGTTACTCATCCCATGAGTTTGGGCCCTCGAACAGCTTCCAGTAGCAACCTTCGTGCTCGAGCAGGAACCGGCGAGAGTTCAGCGTCGCTGGCCGGTATGGTGAGAGCTCCTCCACCTCGATTCCCTCTACCTGCGCCACCCGGGTCTCTCAGCCTCCAGACACAACCAAACGGCGCTCACTCACCCGGCGCCTGGGCGGGCGACAGTTACTTCTCCCCTGTCACTGAGTCACCAGCTTCCACAAGGACGAGCACTACCAGCGGAATGTTCTCGACACCTCAATATGGATTCCCCAAGAGTGCCACTCCTAACCCACAGCAATGGGAAGATGCCCACGGCAACCGATACACTGCTCCCGCGATGCCCCGCGCTCCATCTCGTGACGGTCCTTCACCAAACCCTCAACGCAACCCTCGAGGACCTTCTCTGCCAGCGATGGCCTCCAACAGTCAGGCCGCTCTGGCCGCACAGCACAGGAACCGTTCATACAGCACTCCCGATATTAACGGACCTGGAATGCCACGCACTCGTCAACCTAGCCACGGAAACATCCCTGCAGTGCCAGGAATCCCTTCGCACTTGCACCCTGGCCACGCTAATAACATTCCTCGAGATCAAACAGGCTCACCCAGGAATGATCAGCCAACTCGAGCCCAGACAAACAGCCCAGGAGCTCAGCGAGAACGTATGCATAAGCCTACAGGAAGTGTGGGTGGCAGCATGAATCATTTCCCTGCTCAACCAGTTCACCCACGATCAATCACACCAGGCGGTGGAAACCAGCAACTCCGCGTCGATGCCGCCGCTGCAAACTCACGAACAGTGTCTCCAGCTCAGGGCACAGCAACAATGCCACCACCATCAGCATCATTGAGTCCCGACATGCCTCTACCAACACAACTCAAGGTTCGAGTGAACTGCGAGTCAGGCAACTACGTTACTCTAGTTGTGGCCTTCAACATCACGTACCAGTCTCTGGTCGACCGTATCGATGCCAAGCTCGCCCGCTTCACTGCTAGCAGCATCAGCAAGGGCATGCTCAAGCTTCGATACCGCGATGAGGACGGCGATTATGTTGCTATCGAGGGCGACGACGATATCCAGATCGCCTTTACGGAGTGGCGCGAGAATGTGTACTCTGGAGGCGTGGGAGAGATAGAGCTCTTCTGCGTTGGCGACACCGCCTAGACCGCGCGCGAGAGATAAAGCTCTTCGCCTAGACCATGCGCGCTATATAGAGCTCGACACCCCGGAGAGAAAAGGTAGCATTGTGCTTGGGATACCCACGGATCATTACCGCATTTTTCGGCGCACGGCAAAAACAAAACACAACAAAAAAACCATTCATATATTATGGCACGATAACGAATAAGGGCGTCTGGAACGGTTGGCCGAACATCATACCATATAGACACGGCAAGCGAAACTCGACTTTTCGAAAAACAACTCATCATCTCCTTTTATCTAACGAGACATTGCCAACTCGAGCCACTCTTTTGTCCAAACGGGACGCACTTTTCTTGGGTTATTTTTGACGGGCTGTCTTGCATAGAATGGTTCTATCATTCTTAGCACGTCTCGTCATACACTTCCCATCGTTCAGTACTTGCATGGGATCATTTACACATTTTCTTTTTCATGGGTTCGGCGCTTTAATAAGATTTGGGGGCGTTTCGGTCGTTCTTTTTTTTTTTCTTCTCTTCTTTTTGTTCTTCTCTGGGGTGTCGTTTATATGATGGGTGCGCTCATGATGGGTAGAGAGGAGTAGCAGTTACAGTTAGAGCGTGATTTGCAGAGTGAGGTAGTTGAATGCAAACACTTTGAATGAATGAGCTTGTCTCGTGATGTCGTGCATGAATGGGTTTGTCCCTTGTGAAGTATGTGGTTAATCTTTGAGGTCGGTTGTTTGGGTCTTGAGTTGTAGTCATTCGTATTGTGTTGTACAGCATATTTGTACACATCTTCTATCCCCGTGGTATTGTTATACATCTTGATATCTCTTCCTCTGCGTTCATCCAAAGTAGCGCTCTTTTTCTACCTCCCCTGTTCCGTCCAGTCGTGAAGTCCTTCATTGTACGTCTGCTTCCCCAGTCGTGCCATTCCTCAATCCCTGGCTGTCGCTTGTCTCTATCTCTTCGGACCCATCTAGTTCTGCTTTCGGGGTCCGGTCATGTACTTTTGCATACGCGCCAAGTGGTAGTTGATAGTATTCGTAGGCGCAGGAGGAGCCGCGGGACCGTCCATACATTTGCGGAGTTGGTTCTCTACTGCTGCGCAGCCTGTTGCGTTGTAACCTGCTGAAGCCCAGCATGCTATTGCACCGTTAGCCGTTGCTCTTCCCTTGTACGTATTCCTTCCGTGCGATCTCATCATACGCCCAATCGTGATCTTCTGCGTGCAATTGTGATCGGGTAGCTAGGAACATGGGGGGACGTACCGAGAACACTAGACATGATAGCAATGCATGGATTCTCGACCTGGCGCTTAGGGTTGTGCACCCGCAGAGTCTTCAGGGGAGGGAGACGAATGGGTTTATGTCGGCCGGCCATTTTCGCGAGTCGCTGGGGGAATTAATTGATCGACGACGAGCGAGACGAGACTGGGTGAGGGTCGTGATGCTTGATGGAGTGGAAAGTTTGGAGTGGGGTCACGTGCGATGTGGAGTGATAAGATAATGCACGTATCGATAAGCCCCAACCTGGTACTTGACTTGAAGGTTAAGTGAGTGAGCTTGGCGCTGGGCATCAATCTGAGCAAAAAGGAAAGGGGATGAGAGACGATCATTGCTCTATCAGAGGCACAAGGTGCAAAAAGAAACTCCGGTACAGGGAATCGAACCCTGGGCTCCGCGGTACTTGATCTCTCAGGTTATGAGAGCGCGAAATGTTAGCCACTACACCATACCGGACGGCTATTGGTTAAGAAGAAGGCTTGGGGTTTGATCCCAAGTACTAATAGTGACGCTCTGAGTCTAAGGCATCAGAGAGATATCCTACAGTCACAGAACCTGGAAATGTCCTGAGCGCAGCATCTACCCTAGGTGGGATATTCGAACATGAAGGATTTGCTGTTGTCTCCAGTCACTCCAACAGCTTAATTCAGCCCTGCCTAACAAATCAACCTTGCGGCCCAAATCCTTCATCCAACCGCCAAATTCCACGTCCTTGTGAGGGTGCCAGAAGAATTGGCCCCAGAGAGCATAAAAGACGAAATAAGTTGATCACCCTACGTGAGCTTGAGCTGATAATTAGGTTACTTTATTTCTGTAGCCCAGGCCTCAAAGGACAATTCTTCTGACACCCTCCGCATGACGCATACCCACTTGCCACAGGGGTATCCCCAGCACAGCCACGACTCGCCACACTTGGCACTTACAGCAACCCAAACGCCAAGCTCGTGACGTCCTTCGCCCAGACTTCGTGAGGAAGATTAACACGACGTGACCAATGGTGATCGATCCTTCGTGACATCACATACCACCTTGACTTGTTGTGCAATGTTATGACCTAACTTGCCAAGACGGTGTGAAGGGAGAGAAACAGGCAATGGCCGGGGACTACGCCACTCGTGAAATGTTTATAAGTTGGAGCGCAGGACGGTTCCTGTTATGGACTTGATCTAGTAATTATCGTATCGTTTATCGTATCAATATTCACAATGGAGAAACCTAGTATGTTCCTATCTTACATGCATTTGGATGGTATCAGAGACTAACGAGTATAGCTGCTACACCTAACAACTACAGTCACCCTCAGCAGGGCTACTACGAGCAGGGTCAGCAACATCCTGAGCAGACCCAACAGCCGCCTCAGTACGAGAACAACAACATGGGCAGTTCCCCTCTTGCTCAACCACCTCTTACACACCAACATGATCAGCAAGATCGTAACTTGAACCCTCACCAACAACAACAGCAGGGTCAGCAGGGTGGCTTCCCACAAGCCCAACAACAGAACTACCAGAGCATGCCGATCCAGAACCTACAGAGTCAAAGTGCACCGGTAGTTTGTCCCAGCTGTGGAGTCAGAGCCATGACTGTCACAAAGGCTGAGTCTGGAGGAATGACGCAGTAAGTATATTCCCCGCCCGACCTGATGAGAAGAATCCTATGCTAATGGATGTAGTGCTATTGCTGCGGGTGTTTGTTTCTTTACTTGTTTGGGATGTATTCCTTACTGCATCTCTTCACTTAAGGATGTTCATCATCAGTGTGGAAACGTAAGTTTATTAAGATCCTGTGATGATAAGGTTGTACTAACAGGAATAGTGTAACATGCCACTTGCTGATTACCATCGAAGTGGACGAACGGAAGTGCGCTGCTTCCAGAAGTAATGATGAGAAGCGTCATGAGATTGGTTTTTTTTTAGTTTGCGACATGATACCAATGGGTTTTGCTAGCACCCTATCGTTACCATTAATTGGACTTTATCTTCACTGCGAATAGACTGCAGTATATGTACCAATACATATCTGTTCTTGCTTCATATTTAACAAGTGACATTCATGATGTGTTCCTCTATACACCATAGCTCCACACATTGACAGCCGGATCTATCATTACAAACAAGCCTGAATCCATCGCCTTAAACAACGTCAAACTTCTCATCGTCCAAATCCATGCTCTCCGCTGGAGCAGGTGCTCGAGGGACGCTTCTCAATGCTGCCCAACCTGACTTCACGACAGGTTCTTGGACGGGCTTAGGTGCTGGTGCTGGCGCGGGTTTGGCCTTTGGTTCAGCCTTAACCTTTGGTGCGGGCTTAGCCTTTGGCTCAGGTTTGACGATCTCTGGCTCGGGCTTGACATCCTCATCGTCGTCCTCTGACGCCTCGGCTTCTCCTTCAGCATCCTCACCTTCTTCGCCCTCTTCACCATCCTCTCCCTCATCATCTTCGTCATCCTCATCATCGTCACTGTCATCTTCGTCAGACTCTCCTGAGCCATCAGAGTCCGCATCACTACCAGGATCGTAATCCTCCTCATCTTCATCCTCTTCATCCTGCAGAGCTTGCTCGAGGTCCACTTGCGCCTTTGCAAGCTCCGAGATATCACCACCAGCCGCTTCACCCTCTCCAGCTTCTTCACCGTTCTTCTTGGCTGCTGCGCGGTTCTCGGCCAGCTCGAGCTTGGCCTTTCGCTGCTCGGCCATACTTCGATCTTGTAGGCGCTTGTTCTTGATGTATTCGTCAATGCCGCCGTAGTCCTCCTGATCAATCATCGAGAACTCAACCTCCTCTGTCGCATCGCCCTCGCCTGCGAACACTTCCACGGAAAGGTTGAACGTTCGCTGGAGAATGTTTGTAAAGCTTGTCGCCGCAATGCGGTTCAGAGGAATGAACATAAGTGGCTTCTTGAAACCCCAGAGAATGCCGGTCTCGAGGAAAAACAGATATCCGTCCTTGGAGCCCCTGAATGCCTTCACATGGACAGCCTTTTCGCTCGGTCGGTGAGGTTGTCGCACCATGCTATGGAACTTGCCGGGGTTGGCCGAAGTAATGTCGATACCAATGGGCTTAAGGTGACGGTTCAAGGCCCAGTGGAATAGGGACTTGTAGTTGTCCGAGACGGCTGCCGCACTTCCAGCGTCGGGTCCACCTATCGTACCCTGCTTGGGCGCTGTCGCGGGGACTGTAAAAACGAGCGGCTCTTCGGTCGGGGGGTTCGTCTTAGAGGGAAGACATGTTCCTCGTGGGAAAAGGACGTAATTGTGCTGAACCTGATTCTTCTCGGGTACGGGGAGGTAAAAGACATGGTCTGGCGCAAAGTTAGCACAGGCCGTACAAAAGCATCAATAACGCGTACCAATATCTGACCACGCGTATGTTATGGCTGGAATAGGAGCTGTGGTGTTTGGCGCACGAGCGTAAATATGGCCATCTGTAAAACACAACTCAAACTTCTTCCTCTGAGGCACGGAAACAGAAATTTCCTTTATTTCCAACAGAACGGTCTCATCCGCGGCGTTGGTCTGGGTCTTGACGGGAGCTTTCGTGCCGTTGGTGGCTCCATTGGCTTGCTGGACGTCGACTCTTCTCTTCTTGTGCGCGGGTTCAGTACTTCCACTTAATAATTGATCGTAGACATGTGTCGCAATTTCGTTGAACAAAGCGATTCGAGTGGGAGAGTCTTGATACTGTTAGTATATCGTGAATAATGCATTCAGGGGCATTGTTATTTACCTGCTGCTTTCTGAATGCCTTGTAGAATGTCCGGCCGGGTACCAAACACAGAGCCCAACTTGTCTGTATCAAGAATTTTGCCCATTTTTAAATCCAATCGTCTAGCTGTGATTTGATCACAGCTTTTTGGTGGGAAAAGATTGGGTGTGAAAAATATGTATGGGTGAAGAATTGTTTACAGTTGGTCGTGGCAATGAGGGTGCATAGGTCATCATATTTCCTGGAACTAATGGAGGGTTGCGATAAGATAGCGATTCATGATGGAGGGCGCTTATTAGTCAGGGTCATGGCGCTAGAACTGCCAGTTTGAGTGGTTTACAGGCGCTGCTGCTGACTTACAGGGGAACCTCGCCCTATCAGCATCTGACGTCAGGCGGTCGGCGCTTCCTTCCCCGCGAGCTGCCCGATTCATCTTTTGAAGTGATACAAGCTGTCAGGCACAAAGCGTCTCTTTTCGTACAAGCACAAGATCTTCAATACTGACATCCATATTCATCATGTCAACCACATTCCCAAATCTCTACACGCACCGCAAGGTTGCTGATTCAGCTGCCAAAGCATGCGACATTTGCTACAAGTCAAGCACATCCGTGTTAATCACACCGGACAAAAAGGTATCTGAAAGAACAAGCAGAGAAGTGTAAGCTCATGCACTCACATGGTAGGATTTCTTCTTTGTCTGTCCCGTTCACTTGAAAGACAAGTATTTTGCGACGCCAAAGATCGATGAGGAAGCTGCCAAACAGAAGCGCGAGAAGGAGTTGGCCGAGGAAAAGGAGCGCGTCATGAAGGAGTACGAAGAGAAGCAAAAGAAGAAGAAGGAAAAGGAAGCCAAGAAGGATAAAGATGACAAAGAGAAGGATGAAAAGGATAAAGACAAGGACAAGGATAAGGATGAGAAGAAGGATGAGGATAAGGTGAGTGAGATGAGTCAAAGAATTGGGCTCGGCTGACTGAGTGGTACAGAAAGAAGAGAATAGTCCTACGCCTGAAGAAGAGCCTCGGGTATTTGAGTTGAAGACGTAAGTTACTATCATTTCCCAAATAAGAAGTCACTGACGTGGTGCAGCGCCTTTTACCAACAGAGGTTGTTGAAGAAGCGACAAGCCGAGGCCGCGAAACAGGATCGGGAACGGGCATCAAAGCCTGGTTACTTCCCATCTGTTCCATCAGATGATCCCAAGCGATGATGGGCAGAACACATTAGATCAGGGAGACAGCAGGTGAGCATGTGAGGTCTCTCACTAACTACTCTAGATAGCCTTACAAACAATATACCGAACAACGGCCTTTATTGGATTGTTCCCACGATGAGCTTGAGACAACCGTTTGCCCGCGCTCAAAATGCCGCGCATTGATGTTCACTTCTAGGGAAGCGGAGCGCATGCATTGGACTGCACAGCAAAGGGCCGCCTTTTTATGTCTTCTTTTTCTCATCCGACTCTATTTGAACTCTTGTCTATCAATTCTACCCCTGGACGAATTGCCCAGCCCACGAACTCCATGGTGAAGTTGTCAAGAAGATTGACCAGCGATGAAACGCCCTCGAAGTCTTGACTGAAGGCCAAACCACCCACTCCTGCTTCGCAACTATGTTGAGATTCTTTGTATTACACTACACGACAAACATTTAACTCATTTTGGATTCATTCTTGGTGGCTCGCAGGCAGGCCGTTGAGGACCGGAGAAAGGCTGCCCATCGTGACTATAACCCTTCATTATAGCTTCAGATAAGTTCCCACTCGGGTTCAGCCACGACATGCTCGTATATCGGGTGTCTGACTGATGCAGAGCCTTGCAGTTCATCAAGTCGCGACTCACCTGTTGCGACACAGACAAGAATACCATCATATCGGCATATCGAGCCTCACTTGCATCACACGACAACAAGCTCTGGGCCGTCTGGTTTGGCTCCAAACATGCATACCTATGCACAGCAAAGCTTGAATCAAACGCTCAAGTCCAGATCTCGCCCAATCAATGGAATACTCCTGGCCCAGTCGCAGGCTCCTCCAGTCTTTGCGATGTAGGCGACAAGACCTACTTGGTTCACGCCGAGAAAAGCGGAAAGCTTGTTCAGTGGGGATATCCCGGCCAAACAGATCAACTGGTGCCAGTTTCGAGACGTCAGGTGTATGAGCCAGGGCAATATCAGCCTTTCTGCAGATGAAGATAAGCTCTTTTGTGTTTATCAGAAGCTGAACTGTGCTCTGGTTAACTTGAATCACTGAAAGTGCCTGGTCGTCTAGGAAAAACGCTGGGCAATGGAATGACTGTCGATGACGGAGAAATGTGTCTTGACTTTCGATAAAACGACGATAACGATATCTGCCTCAGACCAGATTTGAGGTGTTTGGGGAATTTTGGAGTTTTGCATCGGCCGGTTTTGTGTGGGCATCCAAGTCTACCGGTGACAGCATGACATCTGAGTCCTCCATGGCATTGCGAGACGTAAACATGACCGCAATGGTATTCACCTTCCGCGATTCCCGGTTGTTGTTCGTGGATGATGAAACAGAGGGAGTATTGCGCTTGTGCTAGTCTTCTGAGAACGTAATGATCGCCTTCACTCCGAGCTTGCGCCCCTTTGACGACATGTAGGTATACGTCTGGGTCACAGTCAAACCCCCACTCTAATATGGAGGCATGTACTTCACCACTCGAGCATATTTTGAATGGATTCATGGCTCGGTCATGGGTTATTCGGATAATATGAAAGAGAGGCATGTTCTGGGTCTGCTGGACAGTCTCTATCGGTCATCGGAGGAATAGCTTGGGCAATGTTGGGGGTTTATTAACAACGACATTGGGGGGAAGATTGCCTTGGTGAGTAGCCTGGACGGAACACGAGCTGAAGATAGTAGTACAGTCTTTTTCGAGATGGACTTTTTTAATATTCACCCCCATTAACCTACCAATTGGTTATTGAGTCTTATACATGACGATGGCTGTGTTTGATGGAGCGCCTACAGATACAACAGTCATTATCTGAGGCCACCACCATGCAGTAAGATCAATTGACTTTCACCGTTTACGTTGCATGCTACCACCACCCATCCAACTCGTCGGAGCGTAAGACGGAACGGCCGGTTGCTTTCTCTTTTCGGAGTTAGTGAGCTGACTGCATGAAGTCTGACCAACAGCTCGGATCAGACAAGCTAAGTCCTGACTAGAAAGCTTATTTTGACACTGGTAGGGCTGAGGGAATGTGGTCTGTCACAGCAGGATGTGCCAGTGTACGATGATATAGTTTGAGTCGATATATACAAGAAGGTAACCGGTAAAACTATCACTTTCTGACACTCTGAACATCCCTCTAGCCTTACGTAGTCTGGAGAGCAATAGTCGTGATTGAACCACCAGGATTGTGGTCCTTGGAGCCCAAACGAAGACCAAAGACAGATCCCTGCGACTCTAAATAGAACTGTGAAAATACACCGTTCAGAGGGCCACATACGCGAGTCATACTATTCATATCCATTCCGCACGTCATGCCGGGGACAGAGCATGCAAGACCATGATCAACTGTCTTTTCACAAGTGAGGAAGCCCCATTCAATTTCGTTTCTTCGACTCTCATCGCAGAGCACTACCAAGTACGGCTGGTAAGGTCCCACGTTATAGTTGACGCACATATATAAATTGTTTGTAACCACGAAGGATGTGGTGGGATCGATGGTGAAGTCGAGGGTTGGTGCATTCGGGCGGAGGAAGCCAAGTTGGGCCGAGGTATCGACGAGTAGGCCCATTAGGGGGCCTTGGTCGTCGGCAAATATCTGGAATGATGTTTCGATGGGAGCGGCGGTGGTTGTGGTTGTTTCGGTCAGCGTTGTGGTACTTCCATCGAGGACATTCGTCGTTGTTTCTATGGGGATTGTGGTGTCTGATCCAGATAAAGTCGTGGTGATTTCTTCGGTGTATGTGGAAGACAACTCAGTGGTCATCGTCTCAATGACCGTCTCGTCCTCGGCGGTGAGTGTTGCGGGACTGGTAGACAGATCGATAGAAGCGGTAGTCGTGATAGTAATATCCGAGGTCACGGTTGTATCCAAAGATGCAAGGAAGATAGTGGTGGTCTCAAGGTCGGTGCTTGTAGCAGAACCAGTCGATATAGTCGTATCTGAAGATAAATCGCTAGTGGTAGCAGTCTCGAGCTCAGCAGTCGTAACAGAAGGAATCTCAGAAACAGTCGAGCTAACCTCGACAGAAACACCGCCTTTACACGGTTAGGCTCCATAACGACCGAACATCAAGGACGTCACTTACCGCTGCTATCCGTTGACTGACGAGGTTTGCATACACTCGCAACCACGATATCAGCCCCAAGGGCGATAGAACACAAAAGAGCGGAACGCATATTAGCAACGACAAATAACGAGCGACAGTTACTGAAATGAATGAACTAAGCAGCGGCAGTCTGAGCTATTTTTTGCCGTATATCGTGAGTAATTATGTTGTTTATATGGACTACGAAATAGGGGATTAGACTGTTGAAAATGGATCTTGGCACAGGTTCTAGACGAGCTGAAGGATGAGACTATTGGCGATCAGATCACACTGGAAGGTAGCTATTGACGGATATTCTATAGAATGGTCCGATACCTAAATGTTTTTCTTATTTCCTGGCTAATGTACCCTTTTTTTTTTTTTTTTAATATAAACCAGTAGCTTGTTTACTTCGCCAGAGGCGGTTGGTTGTCATAATATTGCAAGTCTGTCTGCTTAATGAGAAGAGCCAATGCCACGCGAAGGAGACACAACAAGGAACGATATATACCTATTGTGACATGGCTTCAATTAAATTTGGACTCCTTGCCACAGGGTATCATTGAGATGGAGTGTATTGCAGGTAAGAGTCAGTATCTGTAGGGTCGTGCCGTGATTGTGTCCATCTGCCAAGACAAGCACTGCCGACGACATACTCGATTGATAACGCAATCGGGACTTTTCCCTCATTCTCAGAGGTCCGGATAAGCGATCATCACAATGATCATCACCAGGTCGAAAGTTTCCCAACATTTCTCGTCAGATGTGACCAAGTAATGGAACTCACCGAAGCTAGGAAGTTCAGCTGTCAAGCCTTATCGTCAAGACTAATTCACTACCAGCTTACCTCCATACTGTAGTACAGCGTCAATTGCAGACGTCAAATAAAATAAACTTTGACCACTTCTATAAAAAGACCAGTCTCGATCGATCTTTAAGCCTCCAAGTTTCAACCGACGCCACAGTGAAGGATGGATGTTAGATACGACGGAATTGGCTGTTGAAGTTGCAGTGGAAACCTGCCGTGCCGCGCCACAGTCAAGATATCACATCGTGAGTAATTAATTACGTGTCGCCAAGAAGCATATATCATACTCGTAGTGAAAAGACGCATTTGCTGAGGCGGAGTGCATTTGACTTGTCATTCATGACAATCATCAACTTCACTCACCTCAAATGGATATGGATGTCAACCCTTACTTGGCAATGCATGTCACTCCCTTACATGCCATCAACTGACAAAAAAGCCACACCAACCAAAGATCAAGATGGCGTTAACCTCACCCACTTGATCCTCATCAAGTGGATCCAAGGGTCTTTCGGATAGTTCCCTTCCCTTCCCTTCAGCCTTATTTATCTGGCTTGTGACTGTGACTCGATTACTATCTTTGCATGATCATTCATCACGGCTGTAGCGGATGTCTTGTTCTTATCAGTGAAAATGACTGACGCCGCAATCTGAGGGTTCTAGTAGCGTCATTGTTCACTCATCCATTTTTATGTTTACAGCCATATCTCTGAAAGCTTATCATCATCTAGTCTCATGACACAGCCAGCTATGAATCGTCTTGGCTGAGGCTTGCGACCACGGCTAGTTCTGGGCCGCAGATCGTCAGTGACACGCGCCCTCTTTGCCCTGTTTGAAGATTAGAGTGACGACCACTTGTTTGGTGATCGGTAGTACGTACAACTGCCGAGCATGCAAAGTCGATCACTGATGTCGTCGTCAGATTCTCTCTCTCCATGACAACAGTACTGATCTACCCTAACATTAGAGATATGCACATTCTCTGCTACAGTACCCATGTGACTGACTCACCCACTCACCCACCCTCCAAGACGTCAACTTTTTTCATGATCTAATAAAGTCAAGTCAACAAGTCTTGGACCCTACAAAGTGGCGCCCTCCCGCTGACTCCCAACACCCATTTATTCCCCCCCTTTGTCGGTAATCACCGTTTGGGCATTGTCTATTTAATAAGCGTTTCCCACCGCATAATTATTTTGTTTACTTGAAAGGGTTCATTCGTACCTGATTATTACGCTTTGATCAATTAATAGCAGGGTTTAGCCTGCCATATTGGGCCCCCACTACCCAGCGACAACTCATCAGCCCAAACCGCCCTGAACAAGAAAAGAGCCTAAGGGCAAGACGAAGAAAAAAAAAGCAACGACGAAAGGAGATTGGGATATTCTAAGACAGTTGAAGGGATTGATATAAACCTCTTTTCAATCCGACTCAACACAATTCTCATCAACTCATCCCATCAACTCATCACATCAATTACTCAACTTAACTACTCAATCACTTACACAATGTATCGTGAACATCACCCCGGTTCCATCGCCCTCCCCACCACAACATGGAGTCCCAGCGAAGAGCCAACCAACAAATCCGAGCATGAAAGCAACCAAAGAAGTCGCCAAGCAAGCACATGCTCCGAACGCAGCTGCGAAAGCATGACCCTCGACGAAACAAGAGAATTATGGAGATGCATGCTCGAGCTACAATCTCGTTACGGATGTTATAATTCTACGAGGATAGATATGGCTGTTGATGCTGGTGAAGACGGTATCGACCTAATGCGTATGTCCCCTCTGTCAATTATCCTTGAGGGAATGGGTTACTAACAGTACAGCAGCAACCCGTTTTATCATCGATACTCTAAACGAGTCCGTTATCGATCTCCCTGATGAAGGTCGCGAATTACTTAACCGCTACTTATGCCCTTCATCACCGACCAAGCAAAAGTGGAAGTTCTGGAAGAAGGAATAATATTCTTTCACATATTTTAATTGTTATTTTAAGGCGTCAGAGGGAGATAGAAAAGGAAGCATGATCGATACCCATATCAGAATGGCACTGATTTACTACATTTATTATTGTAATTACTAAAACTAAATAAACATACTACAACTGCATCATTCATCGCTCATGCTACATCGTCACCCTTGCCGTGATACTAGATCAGCCTCTCAAAATCCTTCTCCCCAATAAACCCAGCCTGAATCTTCATGCTCTCCCAAACCCTCTTCTTCGCATCCCCCCTAACATCCATCCCCATAAACCCTCCAAACGTCCTCTCAAACTCCCACTCCTTCAAAATCCCCCACATCCTGACCATCTCATCTACACCAAGCGGTATAAAATTAGGAATACTCCAAAGGAACGAATAAGAGTTCAGTCCCTCTGGTCGGGATCTTTCAGCACCGCTTGCATCAACACTCCAGTCGCCCACGCCTGAGGCTGTGGTCATGAGTGTATCAGCGATGAAGAGCCTGTTGTTGTAGTGTAGAACCATGGAACCAGGGAAGTGGCCGCCCAGTTTGATGGCTGTTGCACCAGTATCCAAAATCGGTGTTGTAATATCTGTCAGAGGAACTTGTTCAGGCGAAGAAAACGTAGTCCATATCATATCCTCAGAAGCAAGATAAACAGGACATCCAAACGCCCGACCCCATTGAACATGCGCACTATAAAAGTGCGGATGACTGATAACAATAGCCCTCAATCCACCCATCTCCTTAATCTTGTTCACAGTCTCATCATCCAGCAGGGTAATACAATCCCAAAGAATATTTCCCTTGGGCGTCTTGATAAGAATAGCACGTTGTCCAATCCCAAGTTTTGGGGTAGACGTAATAAACGTGAGATCCGGATCAGTAGCACAAGAGGTAAACTCGTTACGATGCTTCTTTTTGAGCGAAGCTAGCGTAGAAAAGGATTGGCCCGTGGGAGGCACGAATTGACGTGGGTCGTCGCAGATGAAACATGTTTTTAGGGATGTGGTTGGGAAGTGTGTGCCGCATGTGTCGCAGACGAGGTTGGAGTCTGTGGTTGTGAGATCGTATGGTTCTGACATGATGAGAGAGGACTAGTTTGCGACGATAGATCGAGTAGTGTCTTGGGTGGCTAGTTTGTGGTGCATAAACAAGGCAGCCGAGTCTGGATTCTTGTTTCTTTTATCGTGAAACAATCAGAGGTTGCCTCGGCTTGAATCTGTAGCTGAAAGATGGTGCTCTGTAAGCACCTTGATTCAACTCCACTGGTTGGTTAATTGACGTCATCCCCGCATTTCACGATAGCTTCCGATTTCGCATTAACCCCAGATTACCAAGCAAACATCACGACGTGGCAGCTCTTCAAAAATGATTCCACATCATCGTATCTCGTATTCATCGTGCTATTACATGCACTTTTACCCAAAACTCCAAATGCTAAACAAACATGATAACCCATTCCAAACTCGCCATAGTACCATGCATCGTTTACCATGCCTCCCACATCTGACTCCCCATAGAAATCAACCGATTAAACAATTGATCCCTCATACTAACAGCCGTAAGATGATGTTCCTTGCCATCCTTAGTCTTAATAATCAACCCATCAACAATCTCACTTCCCATGGCCCATCCAACAATGATCTTGCTCTTCCATCCAAGACCACCCATCTTCTTCAACTCATCAATCTCACCAATGGAAACCGTCCAAGCTGGCTTAAGGTCCTCAAGCTCAATCGTCCAACTGACAGCGGGTGTGGTAGCTGTAGCTGTGATGTAAGCATGTCCCTTCTTACCCTTGTATCGGCAAGGGAAACGGATAGGTCCCGTAATAGGGTTGGGTTGTTCACCCTTCACAACGCCGAGACGGTTCTTTGCGTGGTGTGCACCTGCCTTTGCTTTGGCTTTGTCGGCGGCTAGAGCTGTTGTTACGCCTCCCTTTGCTGTACCCTTGATAAAGTTCATAATACGATGAGATTTCTTGTGCTTTGTCTTCTCTTCTTCCTGTTCTTGTTCTTCTTCATGAATAACGTTAGGATCGGGCTGGACAGCCGCGGTGATTTCGGCTTGCGATACTCCTTCTGGTGGTGTTAGCAGGCTCACTTCTACATCCAATCAGTAGTACACACCTAGATGTTCGAGACCTTCGCCAGCAGTCTCGTGAGGTTCGGTCGCGGGAGGAATATCCGAGGTAGGGGGAGGTGGCAGAGGGGCCTTGTTCCTCTCCCCAATACGGAGAAGAGTGATAGCCAGCTGCGCATTGGTGGGAACACCTCGAAGAATAGTGTTTCGCAATTCGACATACTTCTCCCAGCGAGGATACGTCCTGTTGATAAAGTTCAAAGCAGGTGTAATGATAGGATCACCAAAGAATCCAAAGCCAGCGCCGAATCCCATTCCCTTCATGGCCATGTAGGGAGACGTAAAGTATGATCCGAGAAGCATGGGTACAAGGACACCGATGAGAATAAACTTGGGTCGATGACGATGGAAAGGTGCAGCAGGACTAAGAGCATTTCCGAATCGTTCCCAAGTATCGACAAAGTCGGCGATCATGTGCATCGTGGGACGAGCCTTATCCCAGACAGCGTTCGACACTGGCTTCTTGGCTCTGTTGTGCTTAGCATGGGGATTGTTTCCCAGAGACTTTTGTTTAGCCTCTGTAGCTTCTTCGGTGAGCTTCGTAGGGTCAGGAGCAATGCTGTCGTCGTCGGGGTCCGTCTGCGGATGCTTTCCGGCAGCAGTACTAACAACAATCTACTTCCTTATAAGTCTTTTTCTGTCAAGCGAAATCACAAGGCGATAAAATCATAACTCACACCGGAACATACCGTTGAAAGGCTCGTCACAAAGCTATGAGCCTCCTGTTCAGCTGCTTCGCCCTTGTGCTTCTCCGGTGCACCAGTAACAGAGTCATCAGAAGCAAGCACACCAGCAGCCGGTGTCTTGACTCCTCCAGTCTTGGAGTCAATCAGAGAAGGAGGCGCACCAGGGAAGCAAATATCGCGAGCCTCAGGGGACCAGATCAGGATCATAAGAAAGATGATAATCGTGGGACCAAGAATATCGAGCAGCCATGCCAGGGTATAAACTCCCAAGAAAGCAGAAGTCCGTCTCGTCTCCTTCCACGATCTAAGTCTCACAATATGCTTCCAGAACGAAAACAGCTGCGTGAAAACAGACACATAAAGCCTCTCAATCTGCGCCCTAAGCTTCTCGGGAGAAAACTCTTCGTCGTCTGCGATGTTCATATCCAGCATTCCCAGCGGGGGCTCGTCGATGCTCTTGACGTAAAACACCTGCTTATCGAAGCGACGAATCAAAGCCCAGACATCTTCATTCTTGAGACCGCCGACAAGATGCGGCACGGTCTGCGGTTCTTCGTTCCATCCCAGGTTCTTGACTTCGACATCGCCGTGTTCGAGTTGGGCAGCGCCTTTCTCTGTAAAGTCTAGGTCTTTGCTTTCTTCGGCCAGAGCGTGGCTTACGGTGGGAGCTTCTTCTGTGTGTTCTAGGACGATTTCGGGTTCGCTACCTGCGGCTGTCGTGCCTGTCGAGAACCGACGGTTGGGGTCGTCGGATACTGTAGCCATGATGGTGTATCGCTGTCGCAGTAGTTGAAGCGATAGTTGAACGACGAAAAGCTAGGAAGCTACCTTAGCTATTCATATCTTTTGACAAGCTGGAATTGGAATGGGAATACCCCGCCGCCTACGTCAAACTGGCAGGGGAGGAGTATCATGACATCTAATCTTGAATCATGACGTCACAAAATCTCAGCTGAAGACGATCATGGCAAGCAACCATCAAACAGGACCACACACTATTACCACCAAGACACTGAAAGCGATACGACAAGACAATCGATAAACGAAAAGACACGCGTAAATAACCCACATCCTTGGCATTCAGCTGTCAGTTCACGTCACCATTGCACCCATGACACCCACAACCCTTGCTGAATCTGGCATTGTGCATCGCTTGTGAACCTTGTTTTTGACAACTGAGTTACCACCACCTATCAGTAAGAGTGCTATGGTAATGTTCATCTGCTTGGATGTCTTGGCCTGGTTATTGAGGCTCTTACCAAGGATTGCGTAGATCCCGGGTGCAACCTCCGGGGTGGGGCCGCATTCGATTGCCGAGTATCGTCACGATCCGGAGTACATCATCCGGGGTATGTCAGCTGATGACTTGTTGGTTGCGTCTGTGAGTTTCGTGATGTTACCTTAGGAAAGTCTTATCGTTAGGTTTGTTTCATCAAAGGGCTAAAAGGTCTATCTGGGAGGGTGGTCAGCTTGGGAGATAGGTAGGCACAGTCAGCTCAGCTGGGATATCGTTATAGGGGCGACATTCGCACTTCTCTTCTACATCGTAGATATGAAGCTTCATTTGCGATAACTTTTAGCTATTTGTTTATTGCTTAGAGCGTTGTCGTCTGCAATGAGAGACGAGTGTCATGCTACGAGAACCCCAACAGTCGATTCGAACCACGTAACGGAACGGAATGAAAGAGCAGGTCGGGCCGCAGCTACCTTCCACAGCTTCTATTAACCATACATGATCAGCGCAACTCTTCAAACGTCGAACCTTTCCTGAGAAAGCGAACGAGGTAGCAGGTCCATGCAACACCAAGGAGGCTGAGTCCGTCATGACAACTCGACAACCTGGCAACGATATGACCGACGATTTTACCGATAAAAGCCTTGGGATTACCTATAGACCTCGGATCCTAGAGAATCTAACATTTCATGGAGCTTCTTGAACAAATTTCTGGTGACACTATCGATATGAACAGCCAACTAACCCTAGAGGAGATCATACTTGCGAGCGGAGCGTTTACTACGCAACGAGCCTCGACGAAATCATCTCCTATAGAACTCCTATCCTCCTCTTGTTCATTAACCTCAGGCATATTCGACTATATCTTCTTGTCAGCTTTCTTGAAAAGACCACGAACGTGCTGTCCTCGTTCGACTTCGACTCCGAGTCAATGTCCGCCAACGAAGCTCATGCACTCATCGCATGCTACATGAGACACGAGTAGTACTCGATTATGAGCTTTGAATAATACACGCTGGAACTTCTAACTCGATTGGCACGGCCATACTCCTCGGCAAATACACATCAATTGGTTTTGGGTCCCATGGCGGTCGATAGGAAGGTTTTGGAACGTTGTGACAAGGCGCTACCAGTGTTCCAACACATCGCTAATGCTTAATACTCGGCCCTCAGAATTAATCAAATAATATCCACATGCCCTTTCATCGCGACGAAAACCGCCAAGAGGGATTATTCGGCTTACAATCGAGGAGTGTTGTTCAAGAAGTTCATACCAAATGGCAGACCGACTACCCTATACCCGCGGCAACGAGAGTCGTGTACAACAACCAACTCAAGACACAAACATTGTCAACATCAATATCCGGCCATTAATGTCTTGAGCTTCAATCAATCACTGGCCACGGCAAGAAAACTGTATATCACATGAGCTGGGTCCTCTAGAATTGGACATTCGATCCTCTGGCATCTTCGCAAAGAGTGTTAGCCAAGTCGTTGCCATCATCCAGTTGGCATGGAAATGTTAGCACGGGCAAACCGCAAAGACTCAACGTACAGACAGTCAATATTGATTGGACAATGCTAGTCGCCGTCTACAAAGAACTTGAGCTGTTCACACTCGATGTCGGAGCTCGTCGGCCTCAGTATCCTCCTCAACATCCCGTCTCTGATCAGAACACCACGCCGATTACAACACATCGATACATACAACCACATATCCCACACTTCACATGCTGAACTCAATTGAATTGACAAGTATCTCGCCACAAAAAGGCCTCATCTTACATGGCGGTAATCCCACCGTCATTCCGCAATCACCTCATTCTCATTCCGCGGCTGACAAACTCCCGGCATTTGCCCACGTAAGAAGATATCCCTGTGTGATATCTCATCCCGCAAACACATGCCAATTACAGTACATGCAGCGCGAGGCCATGTAAGAAGAGTATGCAGGAACGTTCATACTCCGGACACCGGTGAGGCCTTATCTGAACAGCCGGGCTATCAAATCTGACAGAAGATGCCATGGTACGAAACTTGGCATCACAAGATAGCCTCGCCCCAGCAAGGCAAGGCATCGTGGCTGCTTTAGAGTAATTGATCGATTCCCCCGCGAATACCGGTCTGCGGTTTTGACAGCCTTGGACCATGCTGGGCGAATGAGCATCCGCCACAACTCGCTGGCCACTAATTGAGCCAGGGCCTCTGTTCACATGAACTTGGAAGACTCCAACATGAACAAGTTTTTTATCCTCCAGATAACCAGAGCAAAAAAGCAAGATTGCAGCAGCGGTGAGATCACTTGCAGGTGGCTCAACGCGGGAATAGTTGCAATGACGCTTCACTGACAGCCCAACCAACATCTTGAGAAAGTACTCTGCAGTAGAGCGTCTCAGCCGCGGCTACAGGTACTCAATGTAGCGGCCGGTACTCTGAGGCTGACTTGCAGTTGCAGATCCCAATGCCATGTCATCCATGCTGGACACCGAATACCGACCACGTGCACTTGCCGAGGTGAATTGTTTCATGAAAGGAGTTCAGACGGTTGACAGCCCAGGTCACATTGAGGCTGCAGTAGTTGGTGCAAGGAGCAAGCGCTTGCTGTACCCGTACGTTCCTCCTCGCAGGAAGAAATTGCAACACTTCAAAAGTACTACTCCGATAAGATTCGGCAGCAGCGATACAACCACTTGGTAGTATTCGGTCAGACGATATCTCTCGCTAGAAGTAACAACAGCAGCGCTATGAACAATTCCTACTCTCATGCATTGCATTGCCGAGCATCCCGAGGGCCCTTCTGGACTCATTCCACGGACGTTTCGCCTAATAAACGATATGAGTATCTGCATCGCTTGTCATAGGCAAAGCCGACCATGTCCTGGGCAATGTCAGCCGCAGAACCGAACCGTGATGAGGCGCGCACGCGAAAGAGAGACCCTTGTCGCGATCGTCAGGAACGCGACACAGACACACCTTTCCGGACCCCATGTCCGGTGGCCGCGCTATAGCTGGTCTCACCAGTTTAGGTATAGCCAGGGCAGACACTCGACATTGTTCGAAGAAGAAAGTTCAGGATTCAAGCCACAGTTGAAGAGTTTTTCACTTGAGACATTATCAATTTGTGACAGACATTGTCTCCCTTGCCTTTGCCACGATTGAACCAATGCACAGTGACAATGGCAAAAAGAAATGAGAGGACAGCAGAGTGAGTGAGTGGCTTTGAGAAGTTTTCTGACTTGCATCGCTTTACTCTACCCTGTACTGTACCGTCGATGCTCACTGACAAGGAATCCCTTGCCCACTTCTTACATATCGACTGATCATCTCCCCTCCACGATGCATCGCAGCACATCATGATCCGGAGACATTCGGAGCCGCTGCAGACAACGACAAGAACGCGGCGTGGGGCCGTTGTGTAAGAAGGTCTTGTCTCGATGGATACAGTAACTGGCTGAGTAACTAACGACATCCAACTGCTGAAAACTCTGATTTCGTCAGCGAGGTGGAGATACGTGTGGATGTAGGAATTGCTGCGCGTTCCTGACGCCAATCGCATTAGACTTGATGCAAAGGTCTTCCCATTCACAGTATTTCCACCGAGCCGGCCATGTACTGTATGTTGAGGGCCTTGGTATTCAAGTTCAAACGCATCTTTCTCTAGTAGAGTAACATCAACGTCTGACCGGCTGCAAACTCAGACATGTAAAGCTTAACTTACAGAAGTAAGATAGCAGTTAAGCCTTTCGGGGAACGAATACCCTGGTATTCCGTAAACCGTCGTGACGTGCATCTGACGGTTACAGTACCTTGCATAGCGCGCAATAGATAGTGTTGTCCTTCGACGTCGCCAACAATTGAGGCTCACTGTTCATATCCAGCAGTTCGGGCTCGGTACTGTAGCCATTTGTGAATTGAACTTTTGATGGGTGACATCGGTTAAGAAACTTGAGCGCATTAGAGTAGCGATGTAACCACACAAGAACTGAGGCCCCAATTGAACTTGCCACCAGGAACAGAAATCGTCGAAAGTTAATCAGGTCAGATCAGATCGCGCAATTGGGGTGACTGGTTACATTGAATATGCTGTTGAGAACCTTCTGTAGTATGGGCAAATGCAGGCTTCTCAAAGAGTAAATACTGCCATGGACCCAAGTTTCTCAAAGATGCATCACGGAATTATGCTATTTATGAAAAATAAATTCTAGACTGGAATGCAAGCCCCAAGCCGCAGCCGTGAAACATAAAACGGCCCGTTGTATTAATTGTTGATTTTTCGATCGATGGCTTGAACTTTGTTGCCAACCAATTACACCAAAATGCCGTTAGTTTGAAAGAATAAATTGGGCTTTTGAGTCTGTGTCTGTGCTTTCCATCTCGATTCTCATATCTACGTAAAGAGCATGCAGATATAGCGTTGAGATGCATTAGACGTACGGCACAGTAAAGTGTCTGAATGTCAATTCCGCTGATGTACAATACTCAATGGACTACTGCAAGTCAGATGCAAGACGGCATAATAATGAGCTTCAAAATTGGAAAGTTGATGAAAATCATGACGGCATCAGTGGATTTGTAGCTTCTTGGATGATGCTTCATCTCATCCACTTTGGGGCTCTAGTTAAGCTGGTTTCCTTGTTTGTAGATGATCACCACTGTTTGAAACTGATGCCTTGCGACCGAGGCATCAAACCGAATGGGAGACGCTAACCAATAGCGTCGGATTGCGATTGTGAATTAGGAAGCCCTAGAACTTGAACTTTGCGGAGGGGAGGGTCGGATCTCAGAATTGAGTTTGTGCGGGCGTAGGAAGGGATTGGGGGTTTTGAGAATGAGTCTGTGAATGAGTCTGTGAGCATTGGGGTTTGACTTGTTGACTTTATTCATGGTGATAGAGTCTGTTATTGGCGGAGAGAGTATATCGCAGATGATCATCCAACTCAAAAAACCTTCAACCAATTGCTATTGTACATTCAGAATAAGCTTCAATTGCTACAGTACCATTCTGTCTGTGACTGTCGGACCTAGATCAAAGAGAAACATACATGTCCGACACCGGACAAACGTCTGTCAAACTCAACCCATCCTCTCTTGAATCCCCAGTGACCTCTGCCGCGTGTCTGACAGCTCTCAACGAACATGCAAAGGCGCGAACTCAAATGCACGCGAGTTCAACAAGACCAACGCCACAGTAATTTGCACATTAAAGCCTCACTGCGAGAGAGAGAGAAAAAAAGGTCCCCTGCAAGTGATCCAAACCGGCAGGTCTTAATCTAGACTCTGGATTGATAGTTGATTACTGTACACTTGTGAAAGCTTCAGTCGTAAAAACCCATGTCTCTCAAACCCATGTTAGAACACTCTGGCGGGACGGTTGGAAGCCTTCCGCGGGCACAACGGTCAGCCACCACGAGTCGGCTAATGCAGTCTTGTCTTTTTCTTTGGGGCTCAGGGTCGTCGACTCGTGGTTGACCGCACCTTGGATGTGTTTTATGTGTTTTGTCGGTAAGATATTATCTGAGCGGTGATGTCTAACATGATTAGGTATTGATGTTTCCAATTGACTCGACGATCACGATGCCTGTCGATGTTCCAAATCTTTAGGGTCCTGTAGATCGAACTGCAATGGGAAATGAGCAGTCATCGTTTAAGCTTTTCCTGTTCCCGGAGCACTGGTCGCCGGCGCAACTCCTAGTCAGCAACCATCTCAGTTTACTAACGGCCCTTCCATCTTCTTCCTTCTTCCATGGGGTGTCCGCTCCCCCGGCGCACCATCGGCGTCGCTTCCCTTCCGCTGGGAAGCTTGGACTGCGGCCGCTATGCCGTGAAGGGTAAACCCGCCCCGGTCTGCAAGAGACAAAGATTCATCAATGCAGGGAAATAAATCTGAGTGGCAGGCAGGGTCAGTATCTCGATGAGTGTGTGTCATTCCATATTGTGCTCTTTCAAGGGTCTCATTCGGTGGAGTTTTAAGGGTGCTGCAAGTAGAAAAAACAATTCCAACGGGTTTGACAGAAACTGTTCAAAAAAAGAAAGGAAATTCTGACTTGTGCAGCGGAAACGGATGCTTCCGTTCGTTCGCTTTGACAGAGTGGATTCCGACTCATGAGAGCGGTCAAAACGTGAGAGAGGCTGGAGAAAGCGGACGGGGAGGACGGGAAGAGGCCCCTAACCTAGTTGTCGTCTCGTGGAAACAAGTCCAAGCATTTTTTTTTGTTTTTTGTTTTTGAGGAAAGGGAAGTGATCGACAACAACAGCTACTTTACCACTTCCAAAGGAACGACGTAATATTGCAGAATATCTCAACAAGTAATTCAGCCACAGCTGCCATGGAAAAGGACAAAGTGTTTGCTTTTTGCGACTGGGAAACAATAGAGTTGTGCCGTCAGCGGCTTTCCAATCCAAACGGCTTTTTTCCCCATCTGAGTTGTTTAATTGGTGGCGCAGATATACAGTACAGTAGAGTACAACTCAAGCACACCTTCGGAGTGTCTTCCGAAAAGCAAAAAGCACGAGCATTTTACAAGCGAGAGTCTAGAGTTTGAGATATCGGTAAAAAAGGGATACCGCCTTCAACTCCAAGGCGGTATCCTGAACAATGAGTTGTAGGTCAATCCGGGGACAAGGGTAAAAAACGAGGCCGACCCAGACGAGCGGTAGGTGCCAGATACGATGCCAGTCAAAGTCATGTGCAAGGCTCATTGTCTACGTACCCCCTGCTGACTCCTCTTTCACCCAAGGTCCCATGTCACCGGGCATCTCGCCTGTGAGAGGCGAGGTCCTGGCGATGGACGGATCTGCCTGTGAGTCAAATGACTGCAACTGCAAATGCAAACGAGAGGAGAAATGATCCAAACGAGAGGAGTAATAAATGCAAAAAGGGATTTCGCTTGCAGTCACGTTATCACATTATCACCGACATAACTGTAGCGAAATACTGTAGAAAAAACAGTCAGGGATCGGCAATATGATGAGGTCAAGACGGAGAAAAAACAAAAACAGTAACTTGGAGAACAGAAACCGCTGATCTTTGCATCCAATGGCAATAAGCTACCCTTCCAACTTTCCATGTGAAAAAAGAAGCTGGGGTATGTTCTGAGTTCTCTGACTGGAATGCAAACACCTCTAGGTCCTTTCCCAATGGGGAGTTACACACAACGGTTTTTTTCCAACGTTGAATAAAATGGCGGAAGCATAAATAAATTAGTTCAAGTTGCATAAAAAGACGACATCGTGATTTCATCGAAATCTTGAATCATCATCGAAATCCAATTCATCATGGGAGATCCCTGTTCCTACTACTATCCTCGATCTATGTTCGGTTCTCATATCGTTCGTCTGTTTTTGCTATTACATACTGTTTGAGATAAACTCAACTCTGTCCTTACTGTATGCTTCCGTTCAATAAGAAAGCCATTGTTTCAAACAACACCGGTTGCCGTCTTGTCGATCACGGTAGTTTCAATTGGATCTGAGCCACAAACAATTGTGTTATGCACGGGCTTTTGTTTCCCTTGCTTGAGCTTCCAACACAGCCAGCCATCTTCAGGGCCTCACCAATTGGCGGAATTGACGGCCCCACTTCCCAGAAGCCCTGAAAGCCCTCTGTAAAAATGCGCTGTAAGCATCCGCTGGAGGTATCACGACAGAACCAAGGACCATCAGCCTATGATTGTCTCTCTACAGCTTTCTCCTCATCACCTTATTCCCACGTCACGCCTGCATATCCTTGTCGCGAACAAATTAACATTCAGCCGCCAGAAGAGAGAGAAAGAGACAACAGAACACAGCAGGGCAGCAACCATTGTCTCCCCCGCCTTGATGACCCAAACCTTGAACGTCAGCCAACCCTTCATCCCTGCATCCACGAACGAGGTATAACGCAGCTTCTCTATACCTCTTCGTACAGCATGTTGAGAATGAGAACGCAACAGTAGAATCATTCCATCACCGCTTGATAATCATTGTGCAGAATGAACAAGAGGAGTAAAAAGCCAAAAGCCACCCTCACCGATCATCTTCCCCAACCTGAACCCACAACGTAGCATCACCAGACCCTACATGTAGAAGTTATACTTGGTAACATCCAATGATAAGGTACAACACCACGATAATAACCTTGGCTGTAACTTACTGTACGGTAGCCGCGGTTCAGTACAGTAAAAACGTCAGCTGTGCAGTTGCAGTTCCTCCTCATGTAGTCGCGCCCAATCCTCGGTTCAATAACACGTGGACGACCGAGCGCTTGTTCTCTCAAGTTACAACTTGAATACTTGCTGTGTGCTCTTCTGCCGCGCGATGAACCCTGCCCAGCCGCCGATTGTGTCAGTCGTGCCATGCCAACACCACCTCGTGATATTAACATCAACATGCCCCGCTACTTGGAGCTTCTGTTTTCTCTCAAACAATTGATCTGATATCCTGCCAACTTTGAAACCACCATCGTCATTGAATCCTTTCGTTCATCATCACCACTTTCTGTCGCTTGTTACGAGTCACACCCGCCTCACGAGGTCACAACCAACCAGCACCGTTGAAAGGCGGGCCAAAGTCTAAAAAAGCAACCAGCAACGGGGGACTTTGTTTTTCTTGAGTCGAACTTCTATTGGGTCCCTAGGTCCAAAAGTCAACAAGAAGAAAAAAACAAGAGTCAGCCATCGCTCGGCTTTTCACACTAGCTTCCTTTTGCACTGAGTCTGCCGGACACAGCCCACTTCAGAGACAAGAGGCAGAGAGAAGAAAACTCCACTGCCGAAACCGTTTCCTCGTTGACTCCTACCCAACCTAGTGGGGTCTCTGGTGTCTTTTTTTTCTTAGACTCAGAAGGAAAAAGTTGCAAGCAGAAACCAGAGCCCAGCGTCCAAGCCCAGGTCTTGGAAGGACCAGGACCCGCCCCGCGCTCGCACCTGCCACCCCTGTTCCCATAGCCTGCCCACCCACCAGCAACACACAACTTTCCGCTTCCATTAGCCATTCCTTCCCAGAATCCCACCCCGGTCTCAGTGTCCTTAGTCTTGGAGGGAAAGCAGAAAGCAACCCCCGGTCCCCGGATCCGCCGCCACTTGGCCCGACAGCGACAGCGACAGCGCAAAGAGTACGTACTCTTTTACCAAAAAAACCCCACTAAACCCTCCTTGGGCTGCGGTCACCACAGGCTGGGTTGTCTGTCTCTCTTAGACTATCATCCCGAGGCATCCCTCCAACTTCTTGTTTTCCTCTTTCTCTTCCCACCTTTTCCCACCCCAAAACAAAAACAACAACATAATATAGCAATCCTGGAGGAAATCATAGTCGACCGCTCGCTTTTTCGACGTCTCCCTATCCATCACGGCCTCGACCGTAAAGGCCGACATCATGTCGCCCAAGCTCAAGCCGCTGCTTCTGCCGCAGATGGTGGAGGATCGCCGCAAGTGGGAAGTACAACAAGTTAGCCCCGAGACAGACCTCTCATACGTCTACTACACAACAAATTCGTCTTCATCCGATGTTGCTTCACCACTCACTCCGACTTTCTCTCCTGGCAAGGGTCATTTCCGCATGTCCAGCTCGACGTCTTCTCTCGATCTGCCACCGCAATTGAACGAAAGTCCTGTATCTCCTACGCCATCGGTCCACACAAAACCCCCAATGCCATCATTGCCCGATGTTCAAGAAGAGCCTTTGGAACCCGAAACAAATGTTCACGATGACACCGACCGTATTAGTCTTGCTCCTTCGGACCAGTTTAGTCTCTATGACTGCTTGTGTATGTCTTATTCGTCTGCTCAGGCTGTCATATCTTCCCGCAAGGATGCGTGTTTGGCCTGCCACCTTCGTAATCGTGGAGTTACTAACCCAGCCTCTTCCCGTGTAGGCGACAACCAATGTGAGCCCCGAAATAGTGCCGAGGATATCATGTTTGACGGCAACATTGTTGGCGACTACGATATCGACTACGACATGGGTTTCTTGAGTGACGGTGACATGCCCATGGACGAGCGCTCCCGCAAGAAGAGATCAGGTAGCGAGTCACCCTTTGCCGGCCTCACGTCACGCATCGGTGCCCGCTTCCCCAACATGTCTATTTGGAAACCCAACGGCCGTCGAGGCAACCCGATGATGTCGCCCAGCACCGAACTTAGCTTGGAAAGTGTTGTACTGTCTGGAGGTCCTTCAAGTCGGTCGTCGTCCATGTCTGCGCCCTGCCGACCTGGTCAGGAGCGCGCAATGGAAAACACTGGACTCCCTACTCCTGCAGTATCTTACTATGGAAGCACCGAGAGTATCAACCTACCCGCGCCTATCGACATCGAAAAGGCGCAAGCTCTTGTCGAGCGATCCGACCTTGAGCGAGAGCGAGGCATGGCCACAACACCTCTACTACCTCCTTTAATGACCAGCCCTCTCTGTGGACCCCCACCAGAGTCTCCTCTCCAATCACCAACCATCGCACCACCCTCTTCGACTACCGAAGTCCCTTCGCCAGTCCCTTCTGCGACACAGTTCCCTCGACCATCTCTCAGCACGAAGCCTTCAGTGTCATCCTTCCGCTTTGGTTCCAACAGTCCCGAGGTTCCACTTCCCCTCCCATCGATCTTGCAGGAGCACGACGAATGGTCTGATCGCCTTGGTCATGCCAACTTCACCATCACCCCGCAGCCTTATCAACCCGAGTCCGTAAACATGGAGACCCTCCACCAGCTGCGCAACGATTGGGACACTGCACGATGCAACTACACCAAGCACCTTGTACGCACAGGAGAGAACTATGGCGAGACCAGCAAGATCTATGCTCTTACCGAGGCCAAATGGACCGACATCGAAAAGCGATGGAGGACAACCCATGATGGACTCATGGCCCAGATCGTGGAAGCCACCAACTCTGCTCCCGGTTCAACAAGTGGTTCACGAAGCCGCAGCCGCGGGCGTGGACGAGCACGAGCCAACAGTGGTGGTTCCATGCTTGGTCGACCCCCTCCCCTGGACGACGTCTTTGCTGGTATGCAATGGAAGCGCCTCGAGGATGGACTGCCCAGCGCTATTCCCCGTCTGGTGGATGCGGATGGCAAGTTCCCCGCCCGAGGCGACGAGGACATTGTAGGACCTATGCAACGGGACGAGGTGATGCTACGGACGCACAGCGAGGAGCGCAAGAGCGCACGATTCTGGAAGAGCCTCGCAGGCAAAGTTGGTCTGCGAAAGTAATTCCTCTCGACCGACCTAACGATTCAACTTAATGACCTACGACATGACGACTAGACCACACTAGAAGTCATTGATGAGCCAGCTATCATGGGGTTGCTTGGCGTTTTATCTTCTTTCATGTCTTTTTTGCAACAACATTTTTTTTACAGAGATACCCCGACTCATGTCATTCCTTTTCATTTTTTGGGTCATTGAACCCGATATAGCCACGACGGCATACCAACCACATACCTTCGGTCTTATGGAGACCTGCACATATTGTTTATTGTTTAGAGATGTACATAATTGGAAAGTGCGGGGCGTTGAACAGAGGAACACTTGGATAACGAAAAAGCGAGAGAGAAAAGTTTAGAACGGGAAACTTGGGTACCAACAAAACAGTGCGCAGAGCCAGCGCTGGAGTTTTGGATTTCACTTTTTTCATTGTTTCCTGTGCACGACATTGCACAAACACACACAAACATTTATCCCCGGGCAAGGAAGAAGCAAGGGAACATGTGCACAAAGTGTGTATCATTTTGCTTTTAGGCGTACTGGATTGGGTGGTGGATGAGGGGACGATATTAATGGCTGTCGACATTGGACAGCTTCTCCGGCCTTGCAGTGTTCAAGGTGACGAGGAGAAATAAGAAGATGATTTAAAATAATAAAAAAATATCTAAAATACCTACTGTTTCTCATGACCTGTGATTGTACTGTACCTTGAGTGATTGATGGTAGCTACTTGGGAGGTTGACGTACTGCCCGAGTGACGATAACTAGGAGAGAGGTCGATGGTAACTACGAGTAGGTTGACAGCCATGCAGTGAAAGGCCCCTTGAAGTAAAAAAAAGTCGTGATCCCAAACACGGTTCACCCAAGCGAAGCGAAGCACGATAACCTATCAATCAGTTTCGTTTCCCCTTTGGTGACACCCTCACGCGGGCCACGACGCGACCCTCCATTATAAACTAGGCGCCCCCTCTTTTTTGGTTGCTATGGCCCCCTCATTTTGGACACGAGAAGTGTGAGTGTTTGTATTTGTGGGGGTTGGGCTTATCTATACGGATATTGGTGGTGTTTTTATACGGGTTTAAATGTGTGTGTATGGTGTCTTGCTTGTAGGTGTTTTGGTGGTGGTTGGTGTCTTGTATGGATTTGTCAGGTTGGGATACAGTGGCAGAACGCCATGGCTTATGTTTCGTTTCAAAACAAGAGGGGGGAAAGATGAGCCGTGGTTTTGACAGCAGCATCTGATGTTTCACTTGTGATGCGGGTTGCCGTTTATGAGGGTTTTATTGACACTTTTCTTCCTCCTACTTTCTTTGTGTGTTTGTAACTCTTGGTTGGGTGGTGAGTGTGTGTGTTGGTTGGTGGAAATGTGAGATGTGCGGGCGAGACGGGTAGATGCATTGATCGGAAACTGAATGCTTTATTTAGATGCGAGTAGGAGGTGAGGTTGTGTTAGAGAGGAGGGGAGTACTGGGGAAGTGGGAGGTTGGAGTGACGTCTGACGTGTGGGGGTGGGACGGGGAATCCTTGTGAGTACAGCTTTGCATTTGACATCCTGGACTTTATGTTTCTGTTTGAGTGTAAGTGAGCAAGACATTATGAGGTGAGAAAGATGAGTAGAGAGTGGGGAGTAAGTGAGACTATTATGAGTATTGGAACTGACAGATCTGTATTTCGGGATCCTGCTTAATGGGATGAATTATTGTTGATATTAGGGTGGTGAGGCTTGGGTCGATAGGTGGTTGGTTCAGCCACCCGTCAAGTTTGGGAAGCAGGGAGGACGGGACTTTACTACAGCTGTTTTGTTACCATTAGATGTTGTCTAGAACCGATTCAGCGCCATCAACCGAGGACTGGATATATGGCAGGCTGGGAACAATACTACTGACACCGCCGTTGTTGCTAGGGTAGGTTCGCTGATAGAGATGGCTTGCAAAGTGGCTACCTACTATTCATGCTGGGATGATAGCTCATATTGAATCGTAGAGAAAAGAACCTGTCATTTGGGTTCTGCCTTATCACATTCGGGATATGAAGGTTACAACCAGCACCTCAACAGATGCTTCTACCAAGACTCTCACTTTGAACGGTATTTTGTTTGTGGTATGCCGAGAAGTCCCTCGACCTTGAGCCGTGATGGCAGCCTTCTTTCCAGACGATTGTGAGAAAAGCTGCCTACAAGTCAGAGGTATTCTTGTGGTGGACGCCGGGACATCTCCTGATCGCAAAAGGTCCCACCACAAGTTCCAGTTCCGTATGCTCACGTGGATTCGAACGGAGAAATATCCAGCAACATTCTGACAAGTACTCGCCTCCGATGCATGCATGCGCTCTCATTGCTCCTGTCACTGCGGCGCTGCCCCCAGCATTACCACTCAAAGTGCCATGATGTCTATCGGAGTCATTGTTCCGAGCCTCCTCAATAAGGTCGACATGCTGGTCATCGAAGTGCTCTCAAGACTTTCACCTGTCATGATGGATTAAGTCTGAGGCTCTAGGGATGGCATAGAGTGCCGCCTTTATTTCCTGAACGAATCGTGGAGACTACTTCGAGCCGGGGAATTGTACGAAGTAACCATTCGCAAAGGTATACTGATCGGTCTTGGACCCAGCTGTCATCGTTGGGCAAGTAGATATACAAGAGTGCCAATTGGAACGTACGGTGAAGAGGCAACTCCCGCTTTGGTGAGGTGTTGGCCATATCTTGACCCAGCGATGAGTTCAACCCATAGATTGGGCTATACATCCCCAGTGCTTCGCAATTCGCGGGGCTAAGAATGAGTTGCCTTCAAGTAAGAGACTAAATAGGCATACAATATCTTGCTATGAAGCTCATGGATGCTCCGCCGTTAGTTAAAATTGCAGTGAAGTTAGCCCAGGGTATGTAGTTTGTAACCATGAGGCTGACACTATGACTAGTCACCTCCAGTTAGAGAAAGAGTCTTTTCGACAAAAAGACACTTGGTCGAGAACGAGTGCCATAGGGAGGTGGTGGTCGTTCGTATGCTTCAAAATATAAGGTAGAAACGACCATCAAAGACGACACGACCGCTGGCGCCGGCGCGTGGAAATGTAAATTTCTGGGAATTAGAACCTGAGGGCTATTCAGGAAGAGACTGATGGTACTCTTCGCCTCTCGAAAAGTGACGAAGTCGCGAGGATCCAGGTCAACGTCAGCCGTCGTTACAGGCTTCTGAGTGGCCTGGTTCGCCAACGAACAGGAACTGGTCAGGTTTTGTATGAGAAGATACCGCATAAGGTCAACATTATCGCCTCGATCGCGTCCGACGAGAAGGTCTTTGGCAACGGGAGAGATCGGACAAAACCCTACGTGGTAGATGGGCGGGTAGTGATGGTGGCTACCAGAGAAGTAACGATTTTACACATATGTTTGCGTGGGCTGCTGTACGTGATGATTCGCCTGTATTCACACAAGATCCAATTTGATCGACTTGGCCGATAAACGAAAGCAAAGAACACAACGAGTATATCTGCGGCCTCATGAATCGGGCATGGGGATTGGGGGACCGGTCTCCCTCTCTGAGAGTCCAGGGCCAACAGGACCAAAATGAGAGCGACATATCAGTCTGGCGATATCTGTTATAAATTCGTTCCCCAAACCCAGCTATCTCAACGGTGGATTGGAGTGTTGAGCCATCACGTATGTTGCACTTGGATATCAAAGCACCCATTACGGGAACCACCGCGGTATCTTCTTCCGACACCCACGACTGTCAAGCCAAGAGCCAAAGAGAGTTGGAGAACTCACAACTATGCCTCCACTTCCCTGTAGCTTTCAAGTTTGGGGACCGAAATTGTCTTGTGCAAAGACAGTCGATGCTATCGGATGACGGATAATGTACAAGCTTGCAGTCAATCGAGGCACACTTAAGCGTGAACGAGGGCGCTCTAGGGCCGAGAGACTCTTTTTCTGGAACTGGGGCGTTTCTTGAGAGCGATTTACAAGTACTCCTAGTATTCGACTTTGAGGAAAAGGATAATCATGGGCCTAGAAACTCTGTATTCCGAGCGGCTTCAATTACCTCTTTCTTCTCCTCGACAGTCCAAGATACTGACTGGTTCATGCAGAGTACCTGGAACACTTGAAAGTAAATAGACATGGTATTTTGGCTCATACTTCTTCCCTTTCCCCAACGTGCTATCCAAAATTGGACTGCTTATAAGACTAAAATTGTAAACTTCTTTCGTTGCAATATACATCCATGACAATGGTACTATCAGCATCACGCTTAAACGCCCGCACCCATCGCTGTTCGCTCCACAAACCGAAGGAACTGCCACCGCACCGTTACCTCAGGAGGTAATCCAAGTTGCATTGGAACTTAGTCTCGATCTAAAAACAACAAATCAGTAATCCAAGTGCCATATCATGATACAAGTACTCACGCCGTGAGCAGTAATCCATATGCCGCTCCCGTCTATTCTCGCAAGCCGGTGTTTGGCAGACATCTGATGGCAAATAGTCAGTCTAGTTGGTTAAAAGTCGTACCTCATGTACCTACGATAAACACACCAGTTGCCCCATTTCTTCTCTTCAGTACAATCTGGATCATGGCAGATATCTAGTCATGAGTTAGCTACGAAGGATCCTGAGGTTGACTACTTACGAAATTTGCAGAACGTGGAATCTGTGAATCTTCCTTCGTTGCACTTATCTATGACGCAGCGATCTGTGGTAGTTTTGTAAGTAGTTGTGCAGGCTGTGAGTCTGGGAATGGGTACGTTGAGTGCAGTGTCCGTTTGGAGTGAAAGCTTTGCAGTCTCCCGTGAGACATTTCTTTCTGCCTGGGATGTAGAGTAAGGACATTTTGATATTTGGAAAGGAAGCGGTTAGGTAGCTGACTAATTGTAGCTGTTGTTGGGAAAGGAATGAGCTGGACTTGACAGAAGAGCATGAGGGAAGTAGCTATTTATATGCAGACTGAAGCGCAGCATACGGAGAACATGACGATGTGAATGTATGTAGATAAGCGCCCGGGCTGAGGAAGACTCCTCGGCATTGGTCATGCTGATAGCTCATATGGCAAGGTCACACACAAGGCAAACGACGAGGCAGAGACTATTGATCATCGAATTTAACGAACCTGCTTGCAGGATTCCCAGTAGAAGCAATGATAAAGGACTAGATATACGCATTACCTTGCTCACTTACCACCCACCTAACTCGCAGCCTTTTATTTTCAACCCCTTTCCTGCCTCTGATAGGTTATTGTGAATATCAACTAAGATGAATCTAGAAGCTTGAACTGAACATCAAACGGTTCTATCGATTGCCTGCAGATGTGCGACTCAACGTCCTGCACATCACAATCATATCATCAAAGAGTACATTTGAGGCCATCCATGCCTCTAGACTAGACTTGGTCAGTTGCCTTATATCGCCTCCTGGCGAACAGTAGGCTAAGACGATATAGGAAACCATCTCCTGAAATATCAGGAACGCCTTGAACTAGTTCCATTAGCCAGCCTTATATCTTCGGACAATGGCCAAAGGGAAGGCCCTGTTCTACCGGACCATCGATCTCTGTTTGGCGAATTATACGTCAGGTTGATTCGCGGAAGTAGTTCCGTCAGCCTTGACCACGGCTTCATGCGTCACTAGCGCTCAGCCATTATGGCTGTAGACCCTTCTTCAGCTTAATCCAAGCAATGTCTCAGAACTTCAACGGACGCTTCCACATCAGGCCATTTATACTGGCGAGAACATGTTTCCCGGATTCTACTTAATCTCCTATACACGCCTTGGATGATCCAATATGGTTCTGTATCTCAGACTTTGTAGCAAAACTGGACAGTGATGGCTACTCCAGGTACGACTCAGATATGCTTTACTTTTTGCATCTAACAATATTCAGGATTTAGCGGCGGTGTCCCACGAGAAAATAATGCACCCGAAGTCTACGACGAACATCTACCGGAGCATGTCCTCGGACAAACGATAAACGAGGGAACTCATGTTGCAGCTCAAAATGTTGCGAAAGTTGAGACAGACTCCCAGGTTAATGAGAGCCCTGCAGGAGAGTCCAAGCCATCCCTCATTTGTGGTACGAAGAACAATCTAGATCGCAGAGAACATGTCAGCTGACCATGATGGTTTGAGTAGGGATAAGACGGAAAGTCGTTTACATTGCTCTAGCTATTGTCCTTCTACTCATTGCGGTCATTATCGCCAGCACGGTGGGAGGTATACTGGGGAGTCGGAATCATTCTGATTCATCCACTGCTGAGACTTCAATCGCGACAACATCTCAGGATCCAAGCAGCGCGTAGGTGATACCATGCCCCAAAGTAGAAACCCCAACTAACACATCGTACAGTTCGTCCTCTGGCGAGACGACCATTCCGACATCCTCCGCCGATTCAAGCACGACAGATCTAAGCGTGTAAGTGGTTACTATCCGTCCAAGGCATCCACTTCCGCTAACCTACCTATCCTCCAGCTCAATAACCACAGATGAAACCACGACTCCGAGCCCAACTACATCCACAGCTACATCTACATCTAGTGCTCCATGCAGCGAAGGCACGGTCGCCGCCGGCGAAACACAAAACTACCTTGGTCTCTGCAAATTCTCGTGCGCATACGGATACTGTCCACCAGGACCCTGTACATGCACAAGTCATGGCGATGGAAAGCCTTTGCCTCCAGAGACAGGAGTTCAGGGCTGCCCTCTTCCTGGTTCAAGTGAAGGATATCGTGGGCTGTGTTCTTTTGCTTGTAACCATGGGTATTGTCCACCGGGAGCTTGCACTACAGAGTGTTAGGTGAATTGGGAAACAAGGGCACCAGATCTGCATCTCTAACGCCAGGTATATATATATTAGTACAATGTTGAGATAGAAGAAGGAATCTCTTCCCGTCCCCTAGGCTATGCAATTGGAGGTGCAGAATACGCACAGTCAGGCCATCACAGAGATAACATCCCTTAACAAAAAAGCGGCATCTAAAAACGCCTTACCGTCCTCTTTTCCCTAAACAGCATCCTGCTTCAATAGCGCGCCACGAAGTCCAAGATGCAGGCTTATAAGTGGTTGCGCATTTGCGGCTGAGGACCCTGGTACAGGCTGAAAGAAAAGGCATAGATCAAAACATCAGCACTTAATCTTTCAGTATATCAAGTCACAGGAACCATGTTGCATTGGAGGGATTGACAGGGGAATAGAGAGAAAAGAGAGACTATAATAAGTGCCAAGAGGGGTACTGGTCTATCTGCCGTCTTGGTTCCCCCGCTTCTGCTCTTTCGTGTAAGTCAAGATGGAGTCTCAACGGGTTTTGCAACATGCGAATACTATGCCTCAGGGTTTATCGCATCAGAGATCGGTTGCTAGAAAACCTGTTGGGAAACCGTCTGTAGGTTCACCGCAGACTATTTCGCTTGCTCATCGACCTGCGCCTCAGCAGCAGCACTCGCAGGGCGGTTATCCTCCTCAAGTCCAACAGCAGCAGAGTCAGATCCAACAACAGCGACCTCAGTCTTATCATCCTGGACAGCAGATTCCTCCCGGATACCAACAGAGTTCAAGTCAAATTCAGAATGCTCAACCTGCCATTCAGTCCGCTCAGAGTGTGCAACAGCAGGTGCAACCGGCTCAGCACCTTCCGCACCAGCAGTCAGTTCAAACCCAGCATCATCAACCTCAGGCCCAAACGATTCAACAACAACAACAACCTTATCAACAGACACATCAGCAGCTGAACCAACAACAGCCACAGATACCAATACAGCATGTCCAACAACCTCAACACCTACCGCCCCCGCAACAGCTGCAATCACTGCCACAACAGCACTCCCAAGGGCAGCAAGTGCAAACCCAACATCCTCATCAAACTCAGCCCCAAGCAATCCAGCAACAACCGCATCAGATATCTCAACAGCTAGCACAGCAACAATCACATGTTCCGATCCAAAACGTCCAGTCGCAACCCCAGCACCAGTCACCCCTGCAGCAACTGCAGCAATCACTGCCGCAAGAGTACGCTCAAGGACAGCAACAGCAGCAACAGCCGCACCAACAACACTCCCCAATACAACAACAGCAAATATCGACACAGAATCAACACTCGCAACAACCTTTCAATCCGGCAAGCCCAGCTCCAAACATCGCGCAGCAGGTAGCTCAGCCCCCACCCCCAAACGTCCAACAAACACAAGCACTGCCGACAAGCTCAACACCTCAACTCCAGCATGCCAATCCTGGCCAAGCAAACATCAACTCATCTATCGCCGATCACGGAAGACCTGCCAGTGTTATCGGTAGCAGCCCTAGTATTGACACGCCTGCCACAACTGTCGCAAGCGTTGCGTCGCCTAGTGTGATGAGCACTCCAGCGTGGGATCCCAGTGCTGCTCCTCCGATCCAACAAGTTCCGGCAGCCGATATCAGGCGTACGTCTACCGGACAACCCAAGCTGTGCAATCATTGTCGAAAAGGTGAGTGAGCTTGGCTACAGTCTGAGCATATTGGCTTACCATCATAGCAATCCCGCTCAATGTATCGGTCTACACCTGCCTCATCTGCAGCACCGCACACATCACGACGAGCTTCTGTGTTTGGTGCTTCACCTCCAACGCAGTCAACACTTCCCACAGCCACGACAAGTCTTACTACGCGACCGAATCTGATCCCCGTGTCCAGCCCTCGGTGCAAGATGCGACAACGCACATGTGGACGATCCGAAAGAATGTCTCTGGAAGACTCTGGTATACACATAACACCACCGGGCTCAAGACGCACCTCAAACCTACGGCAGCGGCCTTGTCTAGTTTCTCGGGCCTGCCACCGGGCTGGGATGAGCGAAGGACGCCTGACGGTCGGACATTTTACTTCAACAAGAGGATGGGAACAAGCGCCTGGACGAAGCCAGCCAATTCTCTTCCCGACGGGTGGAAGGAGTTGAGAACGCCAGACGCCGTGCCATTTTATGTCAACGAACAACTGGGACTGTCAACGTGGGATCGACCAGGACAACAGCCACGACAAACGAAACAGGGCAATAAAGTGGTAGTCAGACGAAGACCTGCACCAGGACAGCCAAACACTCCACAGAATGTCGGCGACAACATTCTTAATGCTACGATCAATGCAGCCAGACTTACTGGTCAAGGTGTAGAGTCCGCCAGCAGACAGGTCGGAAAGCTAGGAAAGAAGAAGAATTGGAGGAAGTTGGGAAGGATGCTCAACCAAGTCAACGGAATAAACGGCAACAGTTCTGGAAGCGACTGCGAATACAACGATTACAATGATGATAGTGGTTTCGGGTTCGGCGATGACTCAGGCGGCTACCAAGATCAACAACAAGGGCAGTTCCAACAGGGTTTCGACTATCAGCAATCCTCTTTCTCAGAGCCTCAGCAGTCCTTCGACTTTGGAGACAACCAACAAGCGACGTTCCAGCAACCTGCGTATGAGCAACAAACAACGCTTGAGTATTCTGTCCAGTCAGGCTATGAGCAGCCTTCGTTTGATCAACAGCCTGGGCAGTTTAGTGTTACAACAGAGGTCTCTTACACTACAAACGAGCAGCCTTCTTTTGAACAACAGTCCTTCGAAACACAGCAGGATCAATATGCGCAACCAATGTACGAGCAGCAACCTGGTATTCAAGATCAGCAACAACCCATGTTCGAGCCGACAATGTCCCAAGAGTCTATCACCATAACTTCTCAACAGAATGAGCCCTTCGAGCCTGCTCCACCTCTCCAACAGCAGGATTGCATGCCGGCGCCTGTATCACAAGAGCCTTATGTACAGCAAACGCCTCAACCAATGTACCAAACCTCGGTACAACAGACATATCCTACCCAGCAATTCGTCTACGAGCCGGCTCAAGTTCAGATGCAACAGCAACAGGTCACCGTCTCATACCAAGTACCCACCTACACCCTCGAGTCGACACCGACCGTCGTACCTCAGCCGCAAACACCACAGCCTGTCCAGCCAATTTACATCCCGAACAATCAGCCTGAGATTATCACGAGCGACGCGCATCTAGTCGAAGTCCCTGTTACACCCGACACTACAACCCTTGTGCTGAATAGTGGCTATGGTGGAAATGACATCCTCGCCGGTACAAGTCTGGCCGCAGAACAGAACGTTGTAGTGGCGCAACCACCACAAGATGATATTGTAGTTCAAGTTACTGTCGGGCAGACGCAGTCACCCATGGGGCAGACAACATGTGGACCAGAGCCAGTGGTAGTTCAAGAGTATAGTACTGCGGGAAAGACAGATGCGTTTGTGTGTGTTGATGCTGTGGCGATTGACAATAGCTTTGCTACGGCCAACAACTGCAAGGACTATATCTAACGGGACTTAATGGGTATCCTTTTTGTCCAATGACGGTATGATGTTTGGAGCTTATGAGCTTGGATGTTCATCAATATGAACAGAACCGGACTATTTGGGACACGATAGCGTAGCAATATTTTGATATCTTTCTTCTCATTATCATAATCCAATATACGAGCACGCTTTCTACCTGTATGTCATACAATCTATCCAAGCCAGTACCTAAAACATGACGAACCCAACCCCACCCTATGCCATCTCATAACTATCAACCCTCTGGCTATCACCCCGTTTAATCTTCCTCCTCAAATCCCGGAGTGTGTTCGCTTCCTCCTCCTCCCCAATCCAAACAGGCTGGAAGCTCTTCTGCCACAACCACCATCCACCCCCCGTGATCAAAGTAACAGGAATGGCAATAACAAAATACATCCAAATCTCTTTCGAAACAGTCCACTCCCCCGTATCATCATTCACATTAAAAAACGACATACTGAACAGTGCAGAAATAAACGTCGCAGGTAGAAATGTCAGTGTTACGAAAGCAATTGTCTTCATCGCTGCGCTGTCGGTTTGTGTTGCTTTGCCAATCTTAACGGCGATGCGAGAATCGTACTGCGCGACGCTGTGGAAAGCGAGTTGGACTTCGTTTAGGAGACGCTCTTTGTTTGCGCTGGCGCGATGGCGAAGACTGGAGAGGATGTGGTCGTACCACAGTAATCGCTCTCCAACACGTCGATATCCCGCGCCCTTACCCATCTCCTCTTGAAAAGACTTGTGCTGTGCAATGATAGAAGCCACAGTCTTCTCCGCCACTTCTAACGTTTCAGAGACGTGAATAGCATGTCTAGCCGTGTCATGCATGAAGCGATACTTGGGGTTTGGCTTTTTGCTGTTTTCTTCTGTTTCTATACCGCGGACACGGTCGCGGACGGCCCAGACGCTGTTGTCTTGTAGTGTGGATAACTGCTCGAGAAGACGGAGGTAGAACCAGAATGGATCGCTGAGAGTATCCTTTTGTATAGCGTAAGGGAACACATCTTTGAGGCGGTGTTTGCCGGGAACTTCGAAGATGATGAGAGTCGTTTTTTGAGATGAGGCGATCCAGCGGGTGAAGATGTTGAATTTATGCCATTCGTGGGAGTTGAGGTGTAGTTGTTTTGCGAGGAATCGCGACCATGTATCTGTTCCATCAGCAAGGCGGCGTGTAGAGTACCTAGAGAATCACTTACTCAGAGACTCGATATCACCGTTCTCATTGCGAAACGTCTCACTTCCAAAATATCCATTCGATCTTCGACTATAACCCGACCAGTAGAGCTCCGGCATGAGGAATTCATCTGTAAAGTATGCTCGACATGATGGACATTCGCGAACTTTATCTGCGTCTGCGAAACTGCTACTATTAGCACAGATTCATGTGACTTGGTGGGTGATTGACTTACATTACAGTGACATGAGAATCTGGGCGTAGAGTCAACTCGGCTGAACGAGGATTCGTCGGTCCATCCCATTCATCGTTATCTAATACTGTTAGCGTTGAAGATTAATGTTTGTCGTGAACGGACCTTTATTCCATGCCAAGACGCAAAAGTCACTGCAGTTTTGATGTGCTGGCATTTTGACAAACTTAATCAAGTGGAAGAATTAATTGACCGTACTCAAGACTGCGCGGACTCGAGAATTGGGTGTAGCGTCCCTTTTCAAATACACACCATCAAGACGATCAGATCATATTCTAGGCAGATTATTCGAGGCAGTGCGAAAGCTGTGAAACATTGTTGGTGATAAACCTCGACAGCTGAGCCTCAAGCACGTCGCAACCAATCGGTTATCGTGAGGTTGCATGCATGCGCCCGGCTGGAGTGTAAGCGCCTAGATGTGGGTAAGGCGTATCGCGCAGGCATCAATCTGCAGTAAAAGCAAGCTTCTATTTGCCGCTGTAAAATGGTATACATGCAGTAATGGCGCTTTGTGTTTTGGTGTTTGTAATTTATTATGCTGTGGTACTGCCTCGGGGTGCGTACCCTGGAGTTGAAGAAGGAATATCCAGTACCACAACGCCGCTTGTAATAAGACGCTTCAGTCGCTCATCCCACTTATGTAGACGCCTTATACATGTTTCTCCCAAAGATTCCCGTGTATGTCCGCCAGAAAGCTCCCATCAAACCCGGCGATCTATTGAAGAAAAGACATGCCATCAAGTGGAAAACCGACAAGCCTGTCGGAGTCAACTTCGTAGTCCCTACAACCACATCAGTATAACTACCATGGACCTGTAGGGTACGAGAACCTACCAGACAATCCCAAGTAGCTCCAGGTTTGTAGCGAACCAATTCTCAAAAACCTTTGCAACCTTGCGCTTCTCCCTTTTAGCACCAAAGTCCGCCTTTCGACGAACTCGTCGTAAGAATCGTAAGTTGGGGATGTCAATTTCCGGTGGTGGATTGACTTGCTGCACGTCAACCATCTGCAGCTGTGTTAGTTGGGATTGTTGCAGATGGGTAGACGACTTACGACGACGTCTTCAGATGATGGATGAGCTGGTTTTTGTTTGATTGTCTTGGTCTTTGCTCGTGATGTGCTGATTGGGTTTTGCTTTCCTTCGAGCTTCTGTGACCGTGTTAGTTGGGCGTCGCAGAGCTGGAGTAGATGACTTACGTCGGTGTCCTTCTAGGATCGCACAGCGGGGGCTTTTTTGACTGTCGTGGTCTTCGGCTTTTGTTTGGATGATCGCGAAACTTGTGTCCTTGTGGTCTTGTTCGTCGAGATGCCAGTTCGGGGTTTCATACGGATGTCTTTCGTGGTGGACGGCATTTGTGAGAGCGCTGCAGTGAATCACAAGGGTTCGTCGCAATCCAATATTATAGGTATACCCAGAGTAGATAACGAGTAGATAATCTCGAGTTCGTAAAGATGTCTGACGATATTCTCAGAAGGATGTCTTGGGAGGAATTGATGAAGGGACAGAAGCAGATTGGAAGTTCCATGTTTCCAACATGTCAATAGAGATTTGTAGCGGCAGGAGGCATCAACCTCTTGTCTGGACTGCCTCGAGACTACGCTTGCTTTACTTGGTGATATGACATTTGGGGAGGAGCACCAGAGCAGTAGAACCCAGCAGGAGGTCTTTAATTTTGCGAGTCATCCTCTTCCATGCCTGGCCTCTCATCTTCAGCCATAGTTGTAGCCACCAACACTTCCATATTGAGACGACAAAGCCAGCTTTTATTGGTGACTGTTCATCTTCTCCTATACTCGTCAAGGTCCTGTCTCCAATCTCCGCATTTGTGATCAGCGCCGATACCCATGAGCACCGAGTCTAGACCTGCAAGACCCGAGGAGTCGGTAGTGGAACGGCTATGTACAACGCCGATCATCATGCGTATCCCATTTCATCAACACCAAGAATACGAAGTTCTGGTGCACAGGCGGATACGAATAGCTTCAACTATGATGGTATAATGATTGCCTTCCAACATGCACACCGATGGTACGGTATCATCGCCATACACTTCAGAGCCGATCTCCTTACCACAGTAGGTAGCCACGGCCGGCAGCATAGTTGATGTCAAGATTAGATCTCGATAGATGTAAAATTCTTCATTAAAACAGTAGACAATCGTCATAAACCAATTAAGCTTTTCACCTCGCATTCGCATATGGAAAGAAAGATAATGCCATCACTTGAACATCAACGTTGTTGATCAACCCCGCACGCCACGGCGACTGAAGACAAACGGAGGCAGTCCGTCGCGGGAGAGCGACACGATAAATTGCCTCTATCAGTGGCGATCCTATCAAAATGCATCCTTGACAAATGGTATTCTGACTTTACCATCTGCATGTTATTGTGTTTACACGTGAACCTCGGAGTTACCTCCTGAGTTTACTACAGCTGCACGATCGACAGAGCAGTGCAATGAGAGGTGAAAGTGACAGTTAAGACTACGTCATTATATGCATGGGATTTAATAAAACCTGACTCGATTTCTTGATCGACGGTTAACTGGATTATGCACAAAAGTGAATCGGGGTTGTTGCACGTGGCATGGGGTTAGGTTGGAGTTGAACGTGACCTCATGGGACATGGGTGGATCATATGCCAGATAGCATGAGTGCGACGTTGATGCGTTTGACGGGCAGACATTCACATGTAGACACAAGAACAAGATATTATAGTAATGTTAAACTTATGGTATTTCTGCCATTCAGTGTGGGTGCTATATGCCCGCCATCCATCCATCCATCTCGCTGTCCTCCATCCACAAGATGCTCACTCTAGGTTATCCAGGCGAACCATGCGCCTGCAAACGAATCCAACATGGGGTATCCCAAATGCAAGGTAACAATAATCATAATAAAAACAAACGCCCCGATGATCCATACGATGATAAAAGAATAGGTCTAAATGCGCTTTCCTGTGGAAATGCTATATGCTGATGCTGTCGGGGGGAGAGCGAAAGAGGTTGTACAGGTGTTGATGCGATGGGAGTCATCTATAGTCGTTTCGTGTGGACGTGTCGAGTTGATGGGTGATGGCGGGTAAATGCAAGTCGTAGTCAAGAGTAGTAGGTGATGTTGCGGTGAGGTAGGTTGTGGTTGTTCTAAGGGTATCATGATAATAATGTCGTTGACCGCTTTCCGCGTTTACTTCTTGTGAGACTTGCCGGAACGCGAGTAGTTTCTTCGCACGCGTTCTCGTCCACGACGCTCCTCCTCATCGCTGCCAGAGCTGTGACGACGACGATCCTCCTCGTACCAGGCGCTCAGAGCCTTTCCGCCGAAAGTAAGATCTTCATCTTCGATGATGGTGGGTTGGACCCAGGTGTAGGCTGAAGGGTCGACTTCGCGGGCTGTGGGGTCGAGAGCCTGAAGATTGGGGACGTAGTAGTAGTAAGTTTCGGTTGAGTGAGCCATGATGATTGTGGTTTGTATGGTTTTGGTCACAGAAAAGCCGGTGGTTTGGTTATGTATTTATTGTGTGGTTGTTGTTTGTTTGTTTGTTGTTGTGATCCCCGATTGGAATGGAGAGGCAAGTGGGCACTTCACAAAGGGAGATAATGTGGATATGATTGGTTTGCAATAAGAGTCCAGCTCGTGAACAAAGAAATGCAAACGCTTGTTTTTGTTTTGTTTGTGTAATGAAGAGAGAAGGAAAAAAAGCCGGGGAAGGGGATTTCGGGGGGAAGGCTGATGGATATAGATACCGACAGTTCTAGTTAAATGGAGCCTCAGGTGAATCAAGGTGGAGTGTGCCAAGGTGTAAGGGGGGAGCAGCAGTGGCAGAGGGGGGGGTGGCAAGAAGCACAGGCGTATCCGTACAGTGCACTGTGCCGTCGCTGGAGAAATCACAGAGGGCTATCTAGGGGTCATCAATCACTAATCCACAGTGGCAATGAACGATTCGGTGCCGAACAAGGTATTCCGCTTTGGGGGTGGATCTAGCCAAGACTCCGACTCAGCCCAGGCCAGGCTGCTCTCCTTTATTTGAGGCCTGGGACAAGCCTGGACCATGACCAGGTTCCATATCCATTCCGACAGCGTATTTTGCGGGGATGAGCGAGGGCCTGGATAACGAATGCCTTAGAGCCATCATTCCATCATTCACAATAGAGACAAGAATAAAAAAGAAGCTATTCGGAAGTGCCGAATTCTTTGTTCTCCGAAAGCCGCCGAGAGTAAAACTGAGGGATATTGTCTTTCTCAACAACAAATAACAATCAACAAAGACAATCGTTTTTTTATCGCGCGCACACACCTTGAAAAAAGTGTGTTGGGGGGTTGAATCCGCTGTGTTGGAGTCAAGATGGATGGACGGTTTTGGTTATGAGTGGATGGATCATCAACTAATGTGAGTCTTTTTTTCTTTTTTCTTTACTTTTTAATAAGGGACTTGTCAAGGGAGGATCATTGTCCATTAAATAAAATTTTGCATTTTTCTAGTCTAATTGTAATCAATCATGTCTTATTCGTGTCTTGTGTCTTGTCGGGCGGAGAAATACAGTGTCGTGACTTTGCCAATACGAGTTGACATGTAAGACAAAAAAGGGCCGCATTGTTGGGCGATCAGCCTTGGCGGTGTTTACTCAATAAGGAAACTGGTGATGTTGTTTTGATGACACTGTCTTGACAATAGAATGTATAATTATTAGCCCTAGAATGGAGGATCAAGTCAGATCATTCATTCCCCTGGCCGAAAATAAAACAGAAAAGTGAGGCTTCGCGAAGCTCGGGCCTTTCCATGAACTGATGGTACGATTACCTCGTGGGAACGTTCTGGGCTTACACTATCTTATATTCTCTCCGTTCGTGTAGCATCGCAGGCTGATGAGAGCAGAGCATTATGCAAACACTGTGTATGCAGAAAAGGTATTTGGGATGTTCACAAAATGAAAATATTTCAGCCAGCCTGCAGTGAGACTATTGAACAAATGAGCATGCAGATGCAGGCCTCACTGCCCTGATTGTTCCGTGGCCAAGCCAGACTTCACCACGTACTGATTGCGGGGGAGGAGGCTCCGCGACAGCTGACAGGGGGGAGGGAGTGAGAATAAGCTCCATTTTGCAGCAGGCTACCAAATTGAGCGAAGCTATCGTTATGCGAACCATACCATACCATCCATCCTTTCCCCGCGCGGGTGATAGATACGCACAAAAGGCCACATGGCAAGTACAGTGTATTATATCTGCTGACTGTCGCTGACGATGACTGCCTACGAGAGTAAAAGGCTGCGGTATGTTGCAGCTGACGGCAGCCTGAGCGGCTGAGTAAATATTGCCTTTTTCAAGACCCTGATTTGCAACAAGATGGATGGATAGACGATCAGGATACACATCTGTAGACGCTGATAAGGCAGAGATGGATGGAGGCTCAGTAAATCACCTGCATCTCTTGACAAGATAATCTGAGACAGTGGAACTAGTTCTTGATCAAACCCCATGATTTGACAAGCGCGCATGTGGCCCTCTCTACAGTAGAGTTACAGTTACAATCACCAAAAGGCGGGGGGAGGGACAAATACAGTAATGGGGGTTGGGGGGATTCATGGTTTGGGAATGGTTCGTCACATGCTGAAACGAGACGGCGGATGATATGATACTGATCAATGACTAGAGTTTCGCGCCACGGTGAAAATGAAAAAGCGGTGATGCTTTATATTATCGACAATGACAACGACTCGGTAGTCTATAAGAGAGATGGTAACAGAGTTTCGTCATGATTCAATATTATTGTGTTTTCTCGGATCCAGATTAAAGCCGAGGTTGTAGGCTATGCGTACTGAAAAGGAACCTGGAAATCTGGGGTCAGCTTACAGGGGTTACAGGGCAGCTCCCCTTCCGCGGGAACCCTGTACATGTTCGGAGCCGCTCAAAGGTCCACGGCTAAGTTATGTCTATTTCGGTGTCTGATAGTGTATGCTGGAAGGCCTTAATTCTTCGTATCCATGTCCTCAGCTCAACCAATATTTCAAGCCTCGACCGTTGACTATTGAAAAGTCTATTTATTCCGAGACATCGAATCTGACCCGACCAGCACCATTAACCATGGGAGTTGCCGAACGTCAAACTTTTTCTAGCTTGACTCAATTTTTTTCTCGCTCTTTAGAGTTGGCCGCCACTGAGCAACGATTTGAGTCAGTCATGGGTCACAGTGTGTCGTGAGAGTTACCCCATGAGTCGGCTTCACACCCATATTTCTTGGCGGGAGTGGTTGGTAGCCTTGTCGGGCTCTCGTAAGCCACGCGTATTGACTCTCTCACCGCTGGACAGGCAACTTTTGATGATGGTTATCTTGAATCAAGAATAAGATATCTTGAGTCCCAAACGAGATATCTTATAACTGATCATTACTGATGAAATAGATAGTGAATGACTCTTATCTAACCCCCCGCATTGCCAAGCTCCGACTCTTGTATCCCCCGCTCCGGCTTCGGCCCGGCTTTGTGGACATCCGGACCGGACCTCAGTAAAAATCTTTGATCAAAATTTGATGGTTATAGATCCAGAATTAATCGCACAGTGGATTAGAATTCTGGGGAAAGGTCAACAGAATTTTTAAGAAACAGAAATGGGGCCTCGTTTTCGGTTCCGTTCCGTTGAAGCGGGGGGAGGAGAAGCTTGCACTTGCAGCCGTTGGCGACAAGTAAGCCGAGTTGTCCGACGGATTGTTCCTGTGCCTGTCAACTACTGTTAGCTGTGATGATCTGCGAGCAGTGGTTGCAAGGCTGCAAGGCGTCCAGTTGCGACAGAGATTTTAATGAGTATGATTGGCTGTATCGTAGGATTTGAGTCTGGGCGAGTTTGCCTCACAACGACGTCACGACGACTAAAACATGTTTTGATAATTTTTACAGCTCCACAATTATGTTTCTACACAAAAAAGAAAGACAGAGAAAAACATGTAACAAAGTTACAGAAGTTGAATAACCGGTTTGTGACGTTGTTGGTTTCGAGGGCAGCGGCCAAACTGTCCCGTCCGGGATTAACGGTTGTCAGTTTGATGATGTCATTTGCCCTGAATTGAATCTCGCAATCGGTTCCGGGATCTTGGGCTTGCTTCTTGGGGCGTGTAATTCTAGATTTGTCTAGCAATTAATTGATGCTACAGTATCAATTACTTTGCATCGCATTGAGGCTTGCTGCTTGGCAATCTTACACAACGACGTAATTGACGACTAGACGATGTCTCAGCAGAGGAAGTCTTGCTTACTGATTGCCACGGAAAGCGGCGATGTTCAGGTCGGAGTTGAATAGCTCCGAATCAGCTCCTCATTGACAATGCTGATCTGCCTCAGCTTGGGCCCTGCAGATAAGATCAACGACGGTGAGAGTTAGATGTGGGTGCCGTTGATCTATCCAGTTTTCAGTTTGCAGAAATAATTTACTTGCCAATTATGACATGGCCAGGCCAGGGCTTGTTTGGTAAGGCGTACGAAGTAGCTGATGGACCTACATACTCCAAGCGCTGGTATTTACTTTCTTCGTCTTATTTCCGGTGAAATTACGACTTGAACACAGAGTATGTTTTCTAATTACTTCATCTTCATCACATTCTAGCAAAATGACACTGGAATGTCTCTCAGGTCAAACACGAAACGCGTAGTCAGGTGACATCCATCCTTGACCCCCGCAAACTCAATATCACAAATGCTCAAGCCAATCATCTCATCAAACAACGTGACGTGATCTGCCTCGCATCGCCTCGCCTCGTCTCAGCCCAAACTCACAGCCGCGGACAAAGTGTTGCATGCAATGCTATGCTAACCATCAGCGACGTCATCATTACAGAGTCCTACCATTGGGATGCAGAGCACCAGTCGCTTCCCCAGTCTGGCCCCTGCACCACCCAAACACTCCACCCCAACGCCCTTACCCCCAGAACCTCAACCTCGCCGTCCGAGACCATCCCGCACGGGCTCATCGCGCAAGGCCTCGACGAATCACGCCTGCGTGCCGTGTCGCAAGACGAAAACCAAATGCGACGGCAAGCAGCCTTGTGCTCGGTGTCAGTTTAGCAGTAATGTCTGCGAGTACGATACTCAGATTTTATCGGGTGAGAGGCTGAATCGGCTTACTCATGCGTATAATGAGCAGAAGGCCAAGTTGATGGAGAAGCAGGCGAGACTTGTGCAGCTTGAGACTATGCTTGCGGCTATGCGTGAGGGGACCGACGCTGAGGCTGCGGAGATTATGTCTTGGGTTAGGATAGGGGAGTCGGTTGAGGCTATCGTTTCCTACATAGAGTCCAAGAGTAATGCTGTTATTGTACCGCAAAGGTGAGTCTTGTGCGAGTGATGTGCTGTGAATTTCAACATTTTCAAGTGAAAGTGGTCTTGTCTCACTCCGAATGCTTGACTCAGAATGAGATTCCCGTATTCATCTCACTAGAGTGAAATGTGTTTGATATTTACTAACCATCTTAGACTCGTCGGAGTAAACCACCAAGCCAAGAGCAAATTCATAGAAACACTCTTCGACAGATCAGAATGGCTCGACGGCACAATCTTCGAAGCCGAAGCCGCCTCGATCGATCTAGGCTCACGCACCCAAAGTTACTTCTCCAACCACTTCGGCAACCTCCCTTTCTCAAGCGGCATAAAAGCAAACCACTACCCAGCCGTAGCCCAACAAGGCCAGTTGCAAAATTACTACGCCAAGCATAACTGGGCCATGATGACAGCCAACGATGGTCACGGCGTGGACTCTGTGACCAAGGCTTGGGCTGATACGTTGAAGAAGGCGAGACAGTTGGTCATTGAGGGTGCGAATCCGGATGATTTGACAGGCACGTTTCCGTCTGTTGCGGCGTTATTTGACAAAGATGAGTATGAAAATGCTTCGATGATAAGTAAATGGGCTGTGCAGTTTATTTATAGTGCGAGGAGGCAGGATTATGCTTTTACGAGTATGGCGGCTGTGTGGGTTGTTTGGGTTGTTATGAGATGGCAGATCAACCCTACTCCTGAGACTTATGCTGTGAGTTCTTGATTTTCTTTGAAGCTATATCGAGTACCATCATTTGAGATGTGTGGGATCTATACTGACTATGGTCTAGGATATGCCTGATTGGATCCGTCCGACGGAACTTCAAGTCTTTGTTCCGCATATCGACATGTTGGACTGTATATCATGGCCATATTTCCGGGACTATATCATTCAACATCCGGAGATGCAGCATGGTGAATTACAGTGGCTTGCAGCGTGTACATCAGGTGTACAAGCGCATTGGGATGGGACGATTGAGGAAGCTATCTGTGTCGATGAAGCAACGGGGCGAAAGCGTTTCACACCAGAAGCCGAGGTAAGTTCCCAAATCTCAAAATTCTTGATGCATAGCTGATGAGTGTAGGCTGCGGTGAGGGATCTACGGAACTGGTCACTCGCGGCATCATATCGGGCGTTCATGCCTGGTATAGATGGGAATATCCCTATTAGAACGGTTGAAGATACTGGAGTTTCATGATGGGGGCATACACGAGCGATTTGATTTGGGAAAAAGCATTACAAGAGGCAACAGCATTTGCATTTGGGAGTTTCATCTATAGACTACAGGTATACGGCTACTGGGCATATTGATACACGGGAATGGCAGTACGGAGTCTATTCTTTTCATTCAAGAACATCTTTTTTACTTGAGAATTTATTTCTCCAACGATCATTCTGTCATTGCGATTATTCTGTGATTGTCACGAAATTCGGCGGAGAGCAGTCACTTGAGCCTCCGACCGCAGTATACACTCTTGACTAGGAATGCCGCATGCTATTCTTTACTCACACCCTGGCAAAGCCATGGATGGGCAGTGCGTATCGCGCTTGCCTCACCAACAAAGCACCGTCACTGATTGCAACGAGGGGTGCAATTCATGTCTTTTCTGCAGAGGCGTCTTTTCACCCGGGGCGTCCGGTACAGACAACACTCTGCGTCTGCAGCTTGTCAAGCAGACTCGTCACTCCCACAATCCTCGCTCTCCGATTTCTCTAAAATTCTTTTCGTTTCTCTCTGCTTCTGTATTCTGGTGTTTGTGTCGTGCTGTAAGCAGCAAGCCGACAAGTCTGTGCAGCTCAGTCCAATGGGATCGCAGCCGGGCCATGCAACACTCCGATTGCCGACAAGCAACAAATCTTTCTGTGCCAATTCTGTGAGAGATTCTGCTTCAACTTTGTGGTAAGAGAAGACGCCTGCTCATGGTATCAGACTGCTTCTGGCAATGTGTGTTTTGACAGCGTCATCCGGAAATGACATCGAAGCATACAGAAGAAGATTCTCAGAAATCTACCGCAAACCTCTTCCAGATGAAGGAATACTGGAAAGATTGCTATCACAGTGACTCATGATATGTAGCTATCCGTTGAAGCAAGGATCAGCCGTTTCGAGTATAAATACCCCCTTGTCTCTCCCCTTGTCTCTCTTCTCTCCTCTTCTTGTCTCATCTCCTTCTATATACAAGACTTTGATCTCCTTTCACCTGTTCTTTCTTATCTACTATCGATTCTAGAGGCTCTTCAGGATATACGCTGGGTCTTATCCCCTCCTGCATAGCTTGAAGACGTCTAATGTCGAGGCGGAATGCTCTTGCTCCCTCCTGGTGCTCTCACCGTGCCCGAGTCTTATTATATAACATCTTCGCTGGACGCCCAATACAGAGACGAAAGAGCTCTTCGACGTTTCCGGAATGCCCTGTCTGTCCATAGGGACACTGGTGGTGGCCCGTTGTAAGTCAAATCCTGGATTGTTGTCACTCTGACTACATAACATCTCTGTTCGACGGCTAACATCGTAGACAGCTTCAACGAAATGCGCCGTTTGCAGATGGCTTGCTTCTCCACCACCTGCGGAGATGAATTCGTTCGCGCCTCTCTTCATTCATGCAGGAGATCGGCCTGTTGTAAGTCCAGTCCTGCACTATTGTCATTCATCACTAACAGCTTCCCATATACTATAAAACCAAATAGCGAAGTGCGAAGATGACTCCCCGTCTCGACGTTGCCCTCTCCCCACACCAACAGGCAGGTACTCAATGGTGGCCCTGTCATTGTAAGTCAAGTCTTGCATAGTTATATCTCTTACTACATAAGACCTTCGTTCAGCGACTGACAATGTAGACAGCATTGGTGAGAAACACCGAAAGGACGGCATGCTTTCCCACCACATTCAGCATCGATAGACTCGGTTCGTTCGCGCCTCTCGTCTTTGACTGAGTGGGTTGGTTTATTGTAAGTCAAATCCTACACCGTTCTCACTTCATATCACTAACACTTTTGCATATACTATACGCATTGGTGAACAGCAAAGCGCAAAACTTGTCTACCTTCTCACCGGTGTATTCAACACCCCAGCATCTTCCACTCCTCTAAACAACTTACCAGGTGTCAAGTACCGGGTTCTCGTGGAGATCTTGAAGGAAATTGCTTGGCGAGGGTCACACTTTCACAGGCAATGACCTGATCGCCTTCTGGGTCAAGGACTTTCCCCATTCTCAGCCACCTCTACCAGTTATATATATCCTGTGGGTGATGATTGCGATAACAAACCCTTCACCACATGAACACCCCCTTTTCCAGACCTCACCGTTCTCAAGTCTCGGGGCACCATGATCTACACCGGCGACGTGATTACCGAGCTCACAGCTGCTCCGGAGAGGACCTCAATGTTTGATACCGGCGAATAGCTTCTCCTCTACTATGGGAAACTCAATCCCACTAAGCCTGTGGCGGGATATGACCTGCTGTAAGTTGAGCCATGCACTTGTGACTTCTTATCACTGACATCTTCACATATTATATTCGGTCGATATCGATACCCCAGAGAAATGAACCATTCGTCTGTCTCTCCGGCCTATACATGAAGGTCTGGTCTCAGGGATCACAACTGTGGTCTGTGCGACTCGACATTGATCCTGCACTCTAAGAGTTGCGATATATATATGTCATTATAAATTGCCTTTTTACGGCAAAATGAGATTGGTCAACGAGCGCCGGTTTCCACCAGTCGCTGTCCTCTTGCCGAAACGGAATGGGAGACAAGCGACGTAGTCGCCTTCCTTGGCACACGATACAGAGATGCCTATCGCGCGGCCACCCGAGCAAAATCAGTCACGAGAAACGACTTGTGCGATGTCCAGGACTGTCATTGTTCGAAACTCTGCGACATTATATATAACATCCCACTCGGAGCGATGATACCGACAGCGACCAGCTGACAATCAGCTTTCCGTGGGCTTTGCTGGCTGTATTACCATCTCAACACTAGCCATATCCCTGTCATGGTATGTGCTTCGTATGTTTGTTGTATCACTGGAGGATCTAACATATGACAGATTACTCCGAAGTTGGCCCTGGGAGCCCTGTCGTTGACCTCACGAAACACATGAAAAAGCATTGTCTTGGCTTGTTTCCTTGCGCTACGGACAGCCAGCACTTTGAGTCCAGGTTTGGGAATCTACCAGCATTCCTGAGATCCAGTATAACTGTTCGTTGCGGTTTCTGGGACAAGACATCGACTTGGACAATACGACGCGAATTGAACTGGATTTTCCTTCGTCCAGTTCCGGGCTCCTCCTACCTCAGGTCCGTCGACCATAGCCTTGTCCTGCAGAAGCTAACAGATCCAGTTCAACCCCGATGTCATCCGAAGAGCCTACTCCGAGCAGATTTCGGCATGCTCCGCGCTCATCGTCCGCCTGACTGACGATCTATCCGCCGCACAAATTAGGACCAATACCCTCATATTAGTATACTGTTTGGTCGTCCCTGTCGTCCCAAGGCACGTACTACTTCCCTCTGTCGGTATTACATTGTTCCACTTCGCTAACTCAAGCTTGTAGACCAGCTTGATGCTTTCTTTTCTACGTTTGTCCTCCTGAAATATCTCCCACTGATTTACCAGGAGCTCTTGTTGCGCTGGTAAGCATTGCCTCTCCTACTTTCCTGCTTGTACTAATATGTTGATCTTAGGTTTGAGCACGAACGTAGTGTCCCAACGTCCTAGCTTTTCATACGTCGTTGAACAGCGCTCTGGTTGGTGACGGCAACAGGCAGTGACGAGGTTCACAGAACAACTGCGCCCTGCCGTCTGATGGACGGAACCCCTTCCCCTCTGACTACTGAAAGTCGGCAGTAGTTAAGGAGCGTGTGCCAGTACCTGGCACTGTTCCTACCTAACCGCGACAAGGCTGCACTTCGACCCTCCTGCCAGAAGGGAACGAACTGACGAGAGGGCACAAGCACGGGATAGATGTCCCAGACTGTCCTGAAGCATCATACGGTATGATACGCACTGCCTTTAGTTTCCCTCGACAACACACACTTAGACTTTCGCAAAAGAACAGCCCGACAGGACAGCTTTTGACAACGGCCTCAATCATTCCACAAGCCGTCTTCTTCAAAAATTGCTAGACGCCTAAACCGCGATCCCTCTGCGGAGACGATTTCTGGGCGCGAGCAAAGTCACAAACGGCGACAGTACTAAGACCTAGCCTCCCTGTTCTGCGTTGTGAACAACGTGTTGAATTGAGAGGATTGACGGGTCGTTCTTGGTACGAGACGCGTTACCTGGTTGTTCTGAACTGCGCCGCCTCTTTGTATTACGAACGACATGAGCTTGACAGAACTCAATCCCGGCAAGCATATCCAGCTACTCTCAACCTAGAGCCCCGACGGAACATACGACGTGGTTCGTAAAGTCGATTGTACACAAGACCTTTTCAACTTCACAACCGGCACTCTACATGAACAAGCCGAATGACAACAGTTTCAGATACAGCCTCTGTTATAGAGTATACGATCCGAGCTGCAAACGGATACCTTTGAGTTGTACATTTTGACGATTACGATAGCATATCTACAAGATGAACCTGGTCTGCATCAAAGGTCAGGATGTGTTGGCGTGCTTACCAGAGAACTTCGAAAGTCCGATGAGGGAGGCATTTCGGAATGGCTCACAGCCTTCATCACCTGTCTAGTAATCACTGGTCTGGAATCACAACTGTGTTTATCGTCCGCAACCATGTCGAAAAGATGACCACAAAACTCACTGGAAACTCACCCACCGCAGGTGCTCCTACACTTGGCAGGCGACCATTGGTCAAACTACAAACGGTTATCCGTAATCTTTTCGCAGAGGAACAATGATTGGCGCAACCCGTGCTGTGCCAAGTCACCTTCCCGTATATGCGTTGAACTAAGAAGACGGCATGTGCAAAATGCCAGAGTGGACAGCCCCTGCTTTCAATACAGCAAGTGGCCTCTGCGCAATGAGCCCGCTAATGCTATGGCGCCTTGTATCTCGCTCTCTGAACATTCATATATATCGAACTGCTGTCGGACACAGAGACGAATACCAATGCAACAAATGCGTCATGTCGTTCATATCCCACTAAGAAACATCAACAAAATACTGACGAGACCCTGATGATCACCACCGAAGCCCTTCATACTGATTCTTCTACCTACAAACGAAAGAATAGAAGACCATTATATACTGGCTGCTCAGTACGAAGCAGTACTAGTTAACCCTGAAATTGTCAAGGGAGGGCAAGTCACTATCCAGACAGCTACTGGATTTGCTAAACTACAAACTCAACAAGAACAACCTCCCACTAGCTGCTCAGCAGAAGAAGATAGTTATGATAGCTGAAGAGCACAATTGAAATATACTGCAACTGGAGCAGACGAAAGGGCAGAGGACCACTCCCGCTTTCAGCCTCATACTATATATTCAGACTGCTGCTGGCGGCAAGACACGCACGACTGCGACTCGCATGATTCGATCTCAACGGCAGTGAGGTATTACGAGTCCTTCAAAAGATGACCTCCATGTATACATCCAATCACACATCACATTCGCTGGGTCTGCTCTTATCCAACCGGCCATGCCTCGGTCCCGTAGATCGACAATGAACGGAGCGAAGTTCCACGCTTCGCTCTTGCTGGTCGCTATCTACAGTAATGGCCTCGAATGCTTGGTGTCCTGTCCTTCCACGAAGGTCAGGTTGGCCCAGCCGACTAAGCAGCCCGAATCAACCGTGGCATGGACGCCGCGCGGATAGCCCTTGTTCGCCTTCATGTGGTTAACGCTTCTCCTCTCCCAATCGACTTGAAATCCACTATCCGCCGACGCGGCGCAACCCGGATCTGTCTGGGATGATAGTTGCCCATAACCGGAACACACCGCTCGTAAGGACGTGGTACTGTTGCTCGTTTGGCGAAATTTGCTATGTGTTCGCGAATTCTCCGACGTAATGAGTGTGTTGGTAAAAGGACGGACTCGCAATATATACTATACTTTGTTCTCCTCTCTCACTCTTCTCTTCCCTTTCCTCTTTGTTCAAGCAGACTACCTGCTTCGACTCTTGAACAGCACGCACTGAAGGATGTCACTCCATCTCCTCTTCTCGGCAACGACGGGTCCAGATACAACTCATCGCTTTTGGTGCATCATCTGTCAAGAGACTGCTGGAGACCCATCACTTCCGTATATCGATCATATTGATAACGCAGCTACACGGCCTGCGAATGCTTGCTGTCGTTGGCCGCAGGACAGGCAGACGTAGCACATTGCTTCGGCACTGTGGTTCGCTGGGCGACCTTTCCTGCAAGTGACCAGCACATTCCACACCCTAAGCTCTGTACAATTTTATGTACTATCTCAATGGGTCTCTGGGGCCAAAGAACTTGGACCGACTTCTCTTTCAAGAAGCCCGAAAACGAGAACATCATTCTCCCGTGTAAGTCTTAGGATGATATGCAGCTAGGTAGTTGTCGTCTCGGACTACCACCTCCAACTTTCGACGACAGGTGTGACTGCCAATCTCTGGGAGAAGGAGGCACCGACTCCTACGCAATCTCAGGTCCTGCGCCGTGAGCATCAAGGTACTGGCGGTCCAGCTTAGCAACCGTGTCGTCATGGCTTCGACCATACCCTGGCCAGTCTTCCCAGCCCTCGTAACGATATGAGCTTTGAGGTGCAGAAGATCCCAATCACTTCAGATACGCCCGACGGTGGCCTATATTCCGTCCTTCTGGGTATGTTTGCTCATTATTTGCCCCGTCACCACGGGCGCGGTCGAGGCGATCGAAGGTGTCTATAGTGACGAAGAGTCTGTTGCATGTCCTCTTCTTCCTGCGCCCCATCCTGGTCTGCCGTTTAGCCCAGCCTCACCGTGACGAGTACTCGCCATATCTTGGATATCCCACCGAGCCTGAGCGTACCAGATTGCGCCATTCAAGAAGAGGCGTCGCGACATCGTTTGGGTGACCGAGTGTATGTCAATGCACCAGGCCGAAGGCCTTTTCAGCATGTCTGGCTGTGGGATTCAGCGATGATGGAGATTGGACCATCTCAAAGTTAGTTGCAATGAACGTATCGAGGAGCATAGTGCCAAGCTCTGACACTGACGGGAGCAGCACATTCTGTTGCCTGTGCTACCTCTCTACTTGATCAAGATATCAAATACCGCGATTGATTCGGGCCTCATCGAAAAGTCAGAAGTACATACCCATTCCAAACACGACGGGGACTTTTGGATCTCCACGCCTTCAACCTTAGAACTATGACATGTGGACGGGATTGCGTCTGTTTTCCGTTCACCTGTCGAGATACTGAAAGTCCTCCGCGAACATCTGCTGTCAATCCCATTGGCATCGCGCCCTATTCCCAATCAACGGCGGGAGCATCCCAATGGCCCCAAGCAATATCTCGTTCAGGCTGTACTTACCCGTCGGAAACTCGAGGACAGCAAGTTTGAGTTCACGAGCACTTGGTCAGTTCACTCTCCGCTTGACCCCTTACGGAAGAATCGTGAATTTTCGAGCAAACATCAGAACTCTTCCGTCGAAATGCTTCGCATTCGCCACGAGATCCTACATCTGCGAATGGTGTTCACAGGCGTCTGTTATAATGACAGCTTATATATATACAGACTCACCAAATGAGGCAAAGGCACCTACGTTGCCTGTTCGCTATAGGGAGTGAGCAGTGCCCTTGATAGGCTCCATTTTCGCGGCGATCATAGGTACAAACTCCTAGAAGACATGGAATGGCCTTGGACGGCCTGTGTCCATTGATTCATGAGGAGTCACCTACCTCCAGTCTGCCTTCCGGGCAAGAAACGCTCCTGGCACGCCTGTTCAAGTCTCGATGTGTCTAGGGGTCATCTCTCTTCACCACCAACCCCCATCATGCCCCAGACTATGATCTTTACCGCCTATATATAAAGACTTGAGCAAAGAGATATATAACTATGGTATTGTGCACGAAGTGAGCATCATGATCTTCGAAGGATTCGAGTTCGAAACTCTCCCACTTTTAAGAGAACTTCATGCGATACATTCCAGGCGCTGTTATGCCCTCAGCAACCTACCCACTTCTCTGACTATATCTATATACAATCGCTCAATCACAACAGACATACACCATGGACATCGCCAAATACTACCTTCACGATGATGTGTCTGTTCCATCTTAGGCACCTAGTCGGGGCCAACCTCATCATTCCTATAGAAAGACCAATGCCGGAGGACAAATTTGTTTCTCAGACAACGCGACTTGTTATATATCACTTGTGCTTTCGTCGTGCTCAGGGAAGAACGGACGAATCCTGGCATGTCGCAACTGCTGGAAGTTAACCCTCCGGATGGAGCCAGAAGCGAAGCGCACTCTCAGGACCGAAAGCCACCAGCCAAGAGCTTCTGCCTGCACATGTCGCCTCCCGTCACATCTTTTCCCTTACTATACGCCCCAGAAAAGACACGTTCGTCGTGCCAGATGGTATTATATATATACAGAAGGCAATTGAAGAGTCGGTTTACCAGGTAGAGATACCAACACTCGAGCATATCCACCCCTTCCTGCTAAGTTCGTCTTCGAAGATCCAGGCTAAGATAGCAACCCCCCGAGGAAGCGTCTTACAAGATGTACTTGCGCGCTACACGTGGTCAGAAGGCTGGAGGCAAACTATCTGAAACGGACTCATCACATGATCGTTCTCGATAACGAGTTCACGATTCTAGGCCATACTTTGATGGAATTTTGCGGCGATCGAGTCCATGACATGCAGCTACCAACAAACCGATATCAGCGCACTGTCGATGCTGCGTCACATGATGATTCTCAGAGCGACGAGCTGTCCAGGATCTCCTCCTTTCCTGTTTCCTCACACACCAGATATTGCATCCCACAGAAGAGGATTACACGGCTCTCAAAGAATCACGTCACCATCAGGACTTTGCGAGTCAAGTTTGCCACACCTAAAACTCCTTGTACGTGTAGTCGCCTACCTTGAACTGAACGACAACGTTGTTATTGGTGAACCAGATCCCATTGCACGGAATTTCAGTCTGCTCTCACCACCACTCAACGACAATTTCAAAGCTGAGCAGGACAGCTTCATCAAAACATGCACCATGGTCGAGATGGCCTACCTTATTTACTTCGACAGTGCTCCGCAGGAGCCAGATGACAAGTACCACGAAACGAAGCTATCATTGGGTCCAACTCACGTCTCCCAGGATCTGCTCTTCCATGGAGGATGATTGGCATCTCGTTTTCTCTGTGATCGCTTCTTACGACGAGTACATCATCGGCACTCATTCGACTCTTCGTCCTTGATTTTCGCCCGTCAGTGCCTCTCAGTGTTGACGCCGCGCATCCTGTTGTTCCTTGGGGTGCTGTCGCGCTAGTAACGCATCCCTCCGATCCAGCCTCCCGTCGAAGTGGTTGAGGAACAGGAGGTCGTACTCAAGTTGTAACCTCTTCCTGTTCAATACTATCCTCATGCCAGTCTCGACACTTGTGTCTGCTCAACTACCGCAAGAAACCGCGTTGGCCCTGGCCTCATCCTGCTAGGCTGCTGGCATATCGTCTTAAGAGAACAGATGGGATTGAAGTATGACGAGCCCCACGACGGCTTTCGACACCTCAGCGCGACAGAGATGCGATTGGGGGCTTTGACCCTCATCTTCTAGCAAGAAACGTGGAAGCTGAGGATTCTAACTACGCTAAATCGAAATGGCAAGATAATTCACTGTTCGCAGTCTGAGCAATGAACCGGGTTTATTCTTAATCAGCTCGAGCATGCGACACAGCTATATGGATACACCAACTAGTGTTTCCTGCTTCGCTTAATCAGGACAATAGGAAAGATTGCTGGCGAGATACCTTCTATATACAATGGAGCGGACCCCTTCAAGTCCGACAGCGCAACTCAATGGTATTCATCAAGATGATGGCCCAAACGGACCTCTTGGTCCGGAACACTCGAATAATCTGTCTCCAGCTTATATTTATATACTACAAGAGGAATAATTCTGGACATTCTCTTAATCCCTGGTGTCCAAAGCGTTATCCCATCTCAGTCACGTTTTCAACCTGGGCCTATTTCGGACGAGAAGGTTGCCAAGAGCTGTTTACATGCCTTTATCACATTCCTTATACAACAAATGCAAATCACCCCGATTCGTAGATATTGTCAAGATACTCCAGGCGGCTGGTCGGCTCCATAACCGAAGCACAGCTCAACGTTGAGCTGGCAGAGCTCCGCCGCCGCAACAAGACAAGCGCCCAGAGCAGAGGCAGGACAAGGCTCGCAGAATCTTACGATAGCGACTCCGGCAGCGACGTCAATATAGAGGAGATTAAGGTAACCGGTAGTCGGAACCTCCCGAATACCTACGTGAGTGGACTCGACCTCATCGACACCATGGATTACACCACCACCATGTTCACCAAGCACCTTCGCAACAACGAGAGAAAGATCCGTGACAAGGACGCGGCCCTCGCCGGACAGCAGGCCCAGATGCCCCTCATAACCAAGCCCTGTCTGCGACAGACCATCGACGTTTGGGAGGACTACGCCGGGCGTAGGTATTCGTACCAAAATTCCCCGGCTTGAAGCTAAGGTCCGTTACACGCGAAGACAAGAAAACCAATGTTCGTGGAAGCGTTAATATGCTCTCATACGCTGTTAAAGAGAGCCACTAGCTCCATAATGCACTGGTAAACGCCATGACCCGAGTATTCGTCAGACTGAACAAGTCAGTGCCATCTTAACCGAGGTTATCGACAGTGAGCATTGCATGAGGGCAGTCCTGCGCCCCAGGCTGCCAACAACATTATATATAATGCGATGAACTCTTTTTATAAGCAGATGGCCAGCGAAGAAAGGCATGGCGTGTTGTGACGTCGGACAGCACAGACCTCACATGACCAGCCTGGATGAGAAGCCAAATTGGATGATAACACAGTCTTGGATCCGGCCCATTTGGAGAAAGGAAACCAACGAGTTAGCACCACCGGACCTCACCATGTTGCCGTTTCTGACTTCCTCTTTTCGCGGGCAGTGATATCTTCCCCAACTGCAATCTTCGCCCTTTCATTCTTTCGAATGCTCATGGTCGTAACCGACTGCTATCTCAAGGGTTTGGGACAGGTCCAGCATTTCCTTACTCGCATTGTTCAAACCAGACACTTTACTTATCATCCCATGCTGATTGAATGACACAACATCGAGCAACGAAGACATTTTGTTGCGATGGCACGCGATGAATTGGCCGACCATCTCCAGTGTCTTTGAGAAGCAGGCCGTAAAGACGCACAGCTGCAACTTATTCTGTGCTCACACGAAGAGAACGGGAATGCCTCAAGCAAAGCCTACGGGTGGGTTTGAAATGGGAGACTGGGTTCATCATTCTCTTGTCGGCGTTCTACATCCACATCTACACTCGCAACCTCCGTGGCTGTCAAGATTATATATATGGGATGTGCTGCTTGTTCGGACAGACGATGATGAACGAAGATGAGTTCATCTCGTGAAGCCGAACGGCCCATCACTGGTTTGACTCCGGGTATATCCCACATTGAAGCCATGACATGGGCTTAAGGAGCAGTGGCTCATGACCAGTCCCGATTATACATGAGGCTCCAAGGATTCGAAAAGAAGATGGAGGATCTAGTCAGCTTCAACGGTGGTCCACTGACTCCAAATGAGCACAAACTACGATAAATACCTTGAGCCTATATCATCGGGGTTTATCTTTACCTTAACCGTTTGGTCCCCTGTATGTTCATTTCCTTGATCATCATACAATACTTACGATACTAACGACACATAGGCACAACGAATAAGAGAGCAGATCACCTCAGTGAAAAAACACATTGAGTTTATTAAAGAGGCAGTTGTCGCCGAACAACGACGCAATCTAGTCCCCCATCATACAGCAACGGGAAACCCTTCATCACGAGAGACAGAGATCGGTGTTAGGTGGCATTTCAACTCTCGTTCGATATATATATATATGTTGCTCCTCAGGCAACACGTACCTCCGACCATAATGGAGCCGCAATCCTCAAGCCTTTTGAACCAGCATTTTTTGGATCGGCTCATCAGAGGCCCACTAGGAAACTGCCATGCGCGCTGTCGCCATTCGTTGCATACTTCTAAGAAGAAAGAGCCCATCCATTGTGCAGCCTGTTCCGAAACTATATATAACTCTGGCCGCCATGAGTCAGACACCTACAATCGCGCAGCCTCTTTGTCACCTCAATTGCCGGTTCGCTATGACCTAGATATTGCTTCGCAGACTTCCAATCGAAACAACGCTCTGACTCTACGACTGTTGGAAGAGGAAACTTGTGAATTGCATGCATGGTATTGTGACAAGTGGCCCACGCGATGCAGCTCTAGCAAATTGAAGGCGCAAAGGTTGGCTGCCATACCAGCCCTTCTACATGCAGAGGGGGTACTGAAGGGCTCGTGCGCGGAAGACCGACAAGGAGAAAGAAGAAAACCAGAGGAGGACCAGCGATCAAGGGACCAGTTAGCCCAGGCTATGCCATATATTTCGGGACTGGTGGAGTCTTCCACCAACACATCCCAGCTCCGCCTCACAATTTTCAATAACGCGTATCTTCTCACCTCATAATCGCAACACGGGGGCCTTTGTTCCAGCTGGCTCTGAGGCCAGGGCGGCAGCAAGATACCTCGCTGTAGTCGTGAGCAAGACGATCACAGATATATTGCCCCGATACCTGGTTTCAAGGCCATAATACATTTGCCTGCAGATCTTGGCCGTTACTGCATGCCGGCTAATATATAGTATGTGGAACAATGTGGTCAAGAGTGACCACGGGATTAGTATATATGTTCTGATCTCCCGGAATACTCATTTCTTCAGAGATACGTTTTCGGGACGACAAGACGATGACACAAAGACATATCAGGTGTCATGTGCGAGCTTTTACTGCAACCGAGTCGTCCAGAACTGGTGAACCACTTGAGCGCCTCGGATTCTGGTACACCTCAAGTCCATGTTGGGGAGGGAAGGATTTTCATCGACACTCCCAAGCAATGGATTCCGGTCCGGTCCTGGAGTGTTAACCACTATAAACACTTTCCGTTCTCCTAGCTTAGCCTCGTGGTAACCCTAACATCGCGGCAGTCATGGCCGTCCCACGATGGCGGCTGGAGACAACGCTGGAAAAGGAATCGGCCCATATGGAATTCCCCGAAGCCGACATCTTCTTGTACAACGTCAAGCACTAGGAAGACCTCACAGCAGGCGAAGGTGGACGCCTCGGCCGTCTCTCCGATGCTCTTATAAAAGACGCGGCAGTCAACAAGAAGTGCCGCGATCTCATCACGATGGATGGAAAACATCCCTTCGAAGATAGTTCTATCAACGACCTTGCATTAAGGCTTGGCATATAAACACCCGAGACCTGCACCGAAAGCTTACAGCAGGCTTTGGAATATGGACGACCACCGATGGCGCTGAATTCTACATTTGTTAGAGGATTGAGATGCAGAAACCATCTTACCTTCTTGCACCCTCAACGCATCATCGCTGGCACATAGCTACACAAGCTTTATATACGTATAGACTTCTTCCGACGGTACCTTGAAAGGATAAGGGCCGAGGAGATAACTGCACAAATCGATATCCAGCCCAACCTCGCACTCTGACAACATTGGAGTGTCATGCCTCTTACTGTCAAACTCGGTGACACACCCTGCCAGCCTCTTACCTCAGCCCCATTACGGTGTTGCTGTTGGGTGGCGTGCTTCGTATATATGTACAATCCGGCGTATGATCCATATGGTAGACGAGCAACACGGTTGCCGGAGAGAATTTTGCTAGAGCAGAGTTTCTACAATTGCTACCACTCCACTCGCTGCTGCTCCTTGTCGAGGCAAGACTGGCCCGCGATAGTTCTGCACCTAAACTGGGAAAGAGATCCCCACCGCAAATCACAACATATCGACATTGCGAATATGCAACTGTTTTCTTCCTCGACGATACATACTCGACTGCTGCCGAATTGTGTTATTGAAGGGCCTCATAGAATGATTGTTCTTGTTTCTATTCTCCTAGCCTTTGTTGCTTGTGGGCCCAGGTTTCAAAAAGCTTCTCGAGCTAGTGACAATCCCATCTTGCATGCAAGGTGAATGGACTAAGGATGGGTGCCGCGCATCGCAATGGCTTCACAGCCATCAATCATCCGAGCGAGTCGTCTGAACCAACGGTTCGACGAAGAACGGGTTATAGACGACACCAGCTTGGCACGGCACAACGTTCCTTCTTCAACACAAACCCACGATCTACTTGAGTGCCCTGCCGTTCACGTATCGCATTACTAGCAGCTGTATCTCTCTTTGAATAGGTAGAAAGGTTCATTGAGCTCTTCTCGCAGACGAAATCTACAGACATAACGCAGGAACTTCCCACAACGATCAGAACGCCAACCATAGCGATGGTTCGGAGGATGAATCCGATTGCCGGCAACTTGCGCCAACATTGCAGGGTGCACGTTGAAGCCTCTCATTTCATATATACTTCACATCGTTTGTGATATATAAGAGTCGTGCCATTAGAAAGCCATAATCTTGGGTGCCGACTAGTCGGAGAAGACTCGCAGAACAGGATGCACAGCATTGCTCTGAACACTGAAGTCACTCACTGGACAATAAACCGAACCTTGATCCATATATGAGCTTCTTGGGCCGCGGGACGACAACCAACTCGGGTCTAATTACCCAACAGGTTCTGGACCAGAATTTCAACAAAGCTGCGAAAGTAATCCACAGCCTCAACCTTGAGTCAGCTTGGATGTCCTCTTAGAACGAGCTTTCTTAGCCCCCGTACTGGTAGAGTTCTGACCATACTCCACCATACAGACGTTCTAGTAGCAAGACAAACCCAGCAAAGGAGCGGCTGATGACAATCTATATATATATCCAGGGACCTATACCTGATGCTTGTACGCTCGCTCGATTCGGAACAGGCCGGGTCAAAGCCTCCGCCATCGACGAATGGCGACGGATTAGAAGGTGTCCGGGGGCTAAAGTGTGTCGAGCCTATTGTAGTTCAGATGAAGGAAGAGAAAGTTAGTATATAATCTCCTAAAACTTGAGGCTGTTGCTAATTCTCTTCTAGATGCACAAGGACGAGGACCCAGACTTCGACTTTGTCAAAGCCATCGCTTCCGAGGACTTCCTCGAGGTAACGGCTTCCGATCACACTTTTGACGGAGACGATCTTATCGTTTACTAGCTGAGAGAAGAGATCAGTGTAGCCGGCTACTTTGGACATTCTTAAGCCTTTTGCTAGCGGTTTTCTCAATCTAGCCATCGCGAGCAACAGGTTGAAGGTTGTACCGCTGTACTCACACCATAGGGCCACATCTTCTATTGAAACGATTTGATCGCATTATATATACTCTTCGTAAGTTTCCTCTCCAGCTCGACAACGTCTTCCTCATAGAATCCTCAAGTCAACATCTTCCGAACTGTGGCATGGGGCTCTACTTTTTTTTTATCTATCTGGACTTTGTCTCAAACATCTTATATATACCATACCAACAAAGCCGGCCGAAGAATGATACATCGCAAAACGATTCAGATGTGCAACTAAGGTTGTTTTAGCTGGGGATACACTATGCGCAAAACTTTGCAATGTTCCTGTGCTACCAGTTTATAAACCGGGAATAGAGTTGATATATAAACGCTGGCGCGTGAAGAAAAGACTAGTCTCAAGCCCAAGTCGATGGCATTCAACAAGTTTTGAATGAGAAACACTCTGGACTTACTTCAAATCGTTCCTTGTATAACTTGCGGACAGCGAACTGTTTAGAAACATCCTAGACTTGGTATAAAGCCCGGACAGCGCACCTTCTATGACCCTGCGATACCAATACATCACAACATACATCTCAACATCAAGTGGTGGACCACAGTACATAGGCTGACAAGGTCGGATTCTGTATTCTTGGTGCACTGTCATTGAAGTGGTGCAGCGAGCACATGCCAACGACAGTGCTGAGTGGAAAACCGATGCGAACCATGTTATATTGCCATTTCATTTTTACAACGACCTGTCGCACCGCGTATATTATAAACACCATCTCGAATGCCGAGGGACCAGCAAGGTTCCTTCGCACCCTTCTCGCAATAAGGCCGGACACACTCATTGGTATCTACTGTCCTCTGCCGGAAGCTGTTCAAGTCTGTTAACGACCACGGCATTCCGGATTTTGTTACCGGCCGGAAGCCATGTTCTTGATTTTAACCGTGTCTCCCTCCCGTATTGCCGATTACATATCACCAAAAAGTTGGGCACGCGAACGTTACAGGAAGTCTACATGTTGTTCGCTGAAGAGATTGAACTTGTCTTCGTGTGAATCCACAAGATGAAATACACAATCTCCACTCCCTTTGAGGGAGGCGACTAAGGTTTGGACCGGAGCATTTACAAAATCTCATGAAGATGATCAATACCATGTCATCCCAACCCTTTGCAATGAGAATGCATGTTCCGATATTTTGAGGGCTCCTGTGTTCAGCTCGCTGACGCGGATGACGAAGTCTCTACCTGGTTCTCCCATAACTTCGAATCCAGCGAGTACTCATTTCAGATGAAGCTGACGGGTGTTACGAACTATTCGTTTGCCGAAGCGACTCTGGCTCCATTGTCTATGATCGTTCCAGTGATGAGGAGGCGCTCTGCAATGATGCCTGTATCTCGGCCTCTTCCTTTCTAGTCGATGCTCAACCCTTATCGATCTCTTCCTGACCCAACACCAAGAACAACAATATAAATGCGACTTGTCGATAGAGAATATCTCGCCCCGATTTCTGTCATCATATATGGACACCTTGACGAGAATGCTGCGCTTGCAAGCTGAGCTACGTACTGAAACATCAATGCCCCCACCGTGGTCGCGACAGTGGGTGTTGGGGGCGAGGAAAAATACAGATTGCAACGTACTTGCAATATTATAGAAGTGGTATACCTAGCACCGATGGCAATAATTAAGATGCTATCGACATCAAACTGTATCGACAACAGATTTGGACGAGTACTTGCATGATACAACAGAGAGCTAGTGGTCCGGAAATCGCAACGCAGCCACTGCCCCGTCGCATGCTGGATGCAAAGACAACTGCCGAAGGGTCAGCCTAACCTGGGCTTCTTCAATGTCGCCATTGATTTGCCTTCTGAGTATACTATATCGTATGGTCAGCGATTCGACGTTGCTCTCGGCCTGGGCGACTACCATTCGCCTCCTCCAGCACACTATCCTTCTATACAACTTTGACCTGTGAGGGCATCTTCGACATTCTAGCACGTACGTATTCATGCACAATGGATGTTAGTTGCCTTTCTCTTCCCGCGGGGCTATTGACGCTTTACTGCCTATCAATATATACTATCTATTACTCGTGCCGTGTTGATCAACGTTTATGGATTGCTATAAACCAAAGCCGGCACATATTTCGGACCTGGCACTGCTCTGATTCAGTACTACTCACTGCCTTCCAGTATTGGTCTCTATCTACGAGGTCTTGAACAGGAGGAGTTTGAGGAATGTGACTGTTGCGCACAAGACGGATTGGATTCAGCGAAAGTCCTTTTTGGTCGCCTCGACCGAAACCCGAACTAGCACAAACATCTCGTCTTACACTCTTTCGATACTCAGTCGTCTATATATACAGTCGTACAAATCAAGTCACATCGGGAAGCGACCCGAGTTGTCTGCGATCGCCTTACTCAATGCGACAACGCTCGCAGTATCCACATGGAGATGGATATCTCAACGAACCTGGTAACTGCAAACACTAGTGCTTGTGGTGGGAGCTCATGCCAGCAGTAATGCAATTGAACTCTTAGTGGCAGTCACCTTTGAAGCTCAGCCGTCACCCTGACCCGTTTCCGACAGTGACGAAGACGTTGAAAGAGCCAAAGATAGAATTGAAGCAATTTCTGAGCGTCTTATCGTGCACACTCGATGTCTAGGAGGGAATTGGTCGAATCTCCCAGAAAGAGAGCGAGAGATGAGTCACCAGTTGCGGTTCTTTCCGCTCAGGGCTGTTGTCACAGACTTCGCCGATCATATATTCCGTCAATGCCAAAAAAGGCACAACAAGCCCTTGTAGGGGAATTAACATCCCTCCCCCAATCCGTCAGTTCAAACATGAACTGGGTGGCTTTATCATTCTTATAAACACGAAAACTATGAAGCGAGGAAAATGGACGAGGGGCCTGGCAGAATGGACCAACCGAGATCTCCGAGTTTGATGTTGACGGAGTCTCTCAAACGGCAGGTCGCATATAATCAGTATGCTTCTAACATTGCAAGTTTCGTCCACGCCGCCTCCACCGATCCACGGGTCTCTGTCGCTTCCGGGTCACAGGAACACCCGCCGCTCTGGAATGGCGACCCCCTCATCAAAGGCAAGTCCAGACGCATGGATTGTATAGACAAGGTCGGGCATCACTGGTCTAAGGCTTCACCCAAGGGCAAAGAGCCCATGCGCCAAGTATAGTATACATTGTGCAACAACCCATTGATCCGACACCAGGATCGGATATTCAAGACATGGGCCAAATGCAAGGAACAGAAGTGGCGCTTGGCCAGACTGCAACAAACGATTACATGAGTCGCATCGATGACCAAGCGGAGTGCTGGAAGAAGCGTATGATACCCTCCAGCTCACAGAAGTAGAGTACTACCGAACTGAGCGCACAGGCGAGCTGGCAGAATACGGGGCGGAAGGGGATTCCGAAGCCTCCGACCTCGATCTGCCTGGGGCTCTCGCGTGGTCATGCACCATGTGCATCCACCGGTTTATGGCTGCCGGTACATCGCCAGTTTGCTTCCCCGGTCAGAGGCATCTGTGTAGAGACAAAGACTCATATACCAAACCTGTACCGTCTTACAAAAGGCTATCAGCCCGTAATAACATATCATCATCCGACATTGCACCATCTTTCATCGTGACTACTTCACCAAGCGCTGAGGTCGAAAATTCGTCCGACATCATCTCACCTAATACCTACACCCCGTCTTCCGCCATTGTACCCTCTGACTTGCGTCAAAGGTAGTCTCCATAGCGAGAGAGATGAGGATGAGATGGTGTACTCCCATGAACCAGATCGAACTTCGAGGAGCTATTGACTTCCGCACCCATCTAGAACATTCAAAGGTCTCCTATTCACGCGAGACTGCTTGTGTCATGGAAGCAGAGTTCATGGTTCCTCCCCACCTGGGAGGCTGAACGTATCCTACCGATCAATGGAACACACCCTGATATCTCTTGCGAACAGACTTAATCCTTATATATATATATATATAGCACGCACAAACATATCTCGTCCCTGGGCAAATATCGCACCAGCAGGCTGAGTGGACTACGGTTTCCCTCCAATATTAGCGCAGATGTCACGCATCGTGTCTCTCACGAGACGTAAAAAAACACATCCGTATAGTTTGCAAGGAAGATCTGACGTTCAGCGTGTCGGCAACTGTTGGCAGGATCTGGCTTCTACTGCTGAGCCACAGATCACTCAGATCTTAAAACTGAACAGAGTGCTGGCTTCGAGTGTGGGTCGCAAAACTATCGCCATGACCTCTCCCAATAATCGTCTGCTTTGTGGATAGCAGCTAACAGCAATGATTGCTGACGGATTGACGAAGCACCTGTCGGTCTTGCTCCCGAATACTGGGTACAAGCGTGGCGTGTATATAATAAACGGACACAGAATCAGCTCCCTTATAAAGCAGAAGAATGGCTTGAAGAACGTGCAGCCATGGCAAGTTGGAAAGTTCGTTTAACGCACTAGTCCTGGCAGATCCAGAGATGACACATCATGCCAATCTGTCGGGACTTCCTCACCGTCCTACTATCATCGATATTATATATCAGCGGATATCCAGTCAGTCGATGAGAGGATGCAACCATGGCAACACGAGGCTCATCGGGCACCCTTCTGGCGGAGTGGTGCACATGCCCTTCTACAAGATTGACCACATAAGCGTTTCCTTCCATTACCATACTGCCGCACATGCCGCTCCGAGGCGGGTCTCCTGCCCGACGTCGGATCACTGCATGGCATGCATGCACATAGTGGCAGATATTATTCCGGGTATGACCCAAATCTTCGTATCCGGCTTCGATCCAAATGTGACTCGGTCGCTTCTTCGCAACCACCGGCAAGCTTAGAAGGCACCGGTGGGTATCGACCCCAACGAACTCTCCCCGTTTGACGAGTTCTGCAGTCACACTATGCAGAAAGTGACGTTTCCTGACCCCGATGATGAATTTCAAAAGATTTCGGTGCCCAACCCTATGAGCGTCCTTCGCGCCTTTACAGAAAATGACGCTGTTCGAGTCGTTATTGAAGCCTTTATTCTGACTTGCGAGCGTGACGGAAAGCACCAAATAGCGCTGTACGGTTGGTCGTTCCTATTTACATATATGAGATACTGCTTACCGCTATTGGAATCCCATTGGGCAAACACATCATCTGGTTCTACTGTTTGATTCACGATTGCGTTGTTCTTCCTGGGTCTAGTCGAGCAGAAGGCGGCCAAGTGGAATGTCGGCCTTGTGAGCAGCCTTTTTACCTCTTTCAAACTTCGTCTTAACAATTTCGGGCGCAAGGGCATACCCTGCATCGCCTTTGTGGCTGAAGCCCGGTTAGACCTACCATCGAGATATATTTATATCATACTATCTCAAGTTCATTGCACGCAATAATGGACCATTACTGCGACAACAATTCTGTCACTGATCATGAGTATGAAGCCGCTCTCACCAAGGCTACAGACAAACCAGACCGCTTATTGGATCCTCGCGGGAGGATTGGGCGCTTAGAGAAACGGCGTTCTTCTCCTCAAGGCCCAACAGTTGAAACACCTTTGCTTTTTAAGGAGCATACCATACATCTTGCTCATCCAGGTCTTCCGTCTTGCTAGAAGGCTGGTCAATAGCCTCCATCGTCCTACCTGTCAAGAATACATCTACCACTATACTGCCCTACTTGACAAACACTCAAATGCAAAGTTTGGGCGTAGGGTCTCACGAAGGGAGTCCGCACTCGCGTCGGCCTGGATGCGGGATCCGGAGTCACCGGGTGAACCGCCATCCGGCATATACGCTACGGCTGGAGAGCTGTTGAAGACAGGGATTCACAGCTGGCCTTTGGTCGCTCTTGACTCCCGCTCCGAGGCTACTGGCGGTGCACTTCCATTTAACTACGTCGTCGATCGGTATCGGGCGGAAATGATGGAGCTGCGTCGAGTGGCTCCACGAGGCCTGGCCTTCTTCGGATCCTACATCATCTCCGCGGATACTCGGACGACCTAACGTTGAGGTTGATTTTGAGGGAAATGATTGGCAGAACTGAGATCGGTTGTAAAGGACATTCCATACTAGGGTGTATCTACAACACCACTTTGCAAACCCTTATGCCGCTGAAATAGCACCAGACAGATTGACTGCGGCTTCGGTTGTTCGATGCGCTGATGCTAGACTCGAAGGAAGACATCACCATCTACGACTTCCCGAGTGTTCATTCACTCCATTCGTTATATATATATACAGCCTAGCCATGCCAATTTGGAGACTATGGAAAACGATTACTCTTTATCGGGGCTTCCTCCATATAAGACCGTCCGCCCTCCGCTGCTTTGACCCATATACATGGCGATGTCAACTTCCGTCTGGGCATACAAGGGGTAAGTATCTACCTTTCTATCCGTTAGCGAATCAACGCTGACATTTATAGATCAACAGCCTCCATGAGTACTGGTCTGATAACGATCAACCGAAGAGGACACGAGAGACCTACTCCCATCTCACGGTGTCGGACGACGGCGAAGTCAATCCTCAACTTAAGCCAGTGGTGATCGGAACTGAATCCGCTCACGAGATCACCCTCCGGGGTGGCTTTGACCTCCATTTTCAGGTAAACGAGCAGACCCGAAGTTCAGCCCTGCGAGTTGTCTAGATATACAGGGAGCAAGGCGATCTCCCAGCTCGGACAAAAGAAACCCACGATCGGATCAGGACTAATTATCGGGTTCTGTCGCATCAGCTCATGTCTTCCCATTTTCGACCACCGGGAGTGGCGGGTCGACACATATCTTGAACGCCATTACTTGCGGAGCCTGGGGTTGGGCTGGAGTCGATGTTGGAACACGCCAAAGATTTCGCAGAGATATGACTTGCAGCACAATGAATTGTGCTGAGAATTTTTGTGGAGGCAAGCTCAAGCTGCATATCATAGTTCGGAGGGCATCGGTATGGTTGATCGTGCGCGGCCGATGAGTTGATCAGAGACTCCTACCGCAGCCGATACCACAAGAAGGGGGCCAAGTGTTCTCTCGGATTCGGCGTTCCAACTCACAACATGGCAAGCGCACAGGCTGGTTCTGCCTGGTAGGCGATAGGGCTCTTTCACGAAAGGCACGGATAACAACACGGGACCGAGAAGTTGGAAAGATCTGGCAGGCATCCCCCCTATCATATGCACTCTCAGCTTTTTAACCTTTCCTTCCAAGGGATGTCCTCTCAACCAGCGACTCAGGACACGGAGTCACGCGCAGATAAGCTATCAGAGTTCAAGATTGTCTGTCAGCAACCAAGGTTATATAAACCCGAATACCATATAGGTCATTGTCGAACGACGACAGACGACATGGCAACTTCGCGAGGCAGTACGACCCACGACACAACCAAACCTTAACCACCAGCACCCTGTTCGAGCGTCCAAAATTACAAAAAAACCACAGCACTTACATAATCACGACTTCTGTCCACGAGACGGCCGACATGATTCCCCACAGAACCAGCCGCCGACCCAAAACACCACGGATACCCAGGATCCCCTGTAAACCGTAGTACATCTAAACCTCAACATCACCACCACAGAAAAAAAAAAGATCACAGAAGAAAATACAGAAGAAATATGAGAAAGAAAAAAGATATTAAAAAAAAAAAAAAAAAATTTAAAGTTAAAGTTAAGATTTAAGAAACAAAGATATTAAAGAGGAAAAATAAAAGTTAAAATAAGAAGACCTAAAACAAAAGAGAAAAAGACGAAAATAAGGTTACAGTTTACAGAAGCGAAACTATCGAGCACAACGACGACTGGACATTGGGCCCAATCAAACCTTCGAGCGAACCTACGATCCTCCTCCTCCTCTACCTCCTGAACTTACGACCTCTTCTGAACAATCTTTACATACTAACCTTCTTAGGCGGATTCTTTTTGCTTGATGTCGCAAATATATATGAACGTCAGCTATTGCCGCACAGAGGAAGGCAGCAGCATGACCATTCTTCTCGTTTGCTTGACCTCTCCTTTTTGCGCCCCTTGAGATTGATGAGGGCTTTCTATATATATCCCGCTCAAGGCTCGAGGGCGAGACGATGATCTCTGTCGCCGATGCACAAGCAATGAATGCGGGCGTGGACTTGCACGAGGCATGCCATGTTGGGGTCTATCTCGACAGGCATTGGAATGTAATCGTCGTCGACTAGACTTTTGATCGGATCGCAACTTGTACAAAAGCTGGCGTTATTTGGCTCATCTGGAGACGTCTCCTTACCACACAAGAGTACCCCAGCTACCAAAGTGTTTCGCGGTGAAGCTTCCATCTGAACGTGCCAGCTGATCCGTTTCATTTAACCCATACTTATATATATCGACACGATGGAAAGGCCGAACGTCTTACGCCGGGCCTTTCCACGCGCAGAAGAAGAATTGGTTGTATAACAGTGTCTCTATGAAGATACCTGACGGGTCTCGTGTTCCTCGGGAGTTACAGCCTGAAGCCTCTACGATCTGTCAGTACCCGGCAGCTCAGAAATGTAGTTGTGTTTTGGCGAGTGGCGACCTAAGTCGCGCGACAGGGTATATTTCACCAAATTCCATGTCTTTCTGAGGCCTTACTGACAAGTATGTGTAGTCAGGCAGCACATCTGTCTTGCCCAACTCTTCATTGAATGGCATGATTGGGTGGTGAGATTCTGAGCACCAGTCCCGACCAGTCTTCTTCTGTTCATTTCTGCTTGACAGCCCTTTCTTCGCTTGTCCGATAGCACAATTCGTCTATACACCTTGGCCAAGTTCTGGGAGACTTGGAGCTGGTGTACACATGCCCTATATACGTGCTTGCCTCTTGGGGAAATTTTCTGACTTGGCTCTGTTCCAATTTGAGGAGGGTCCCAATGCTGCGCGGCTGGACCAGACAAGGTCCTTCCACGAGGACAAAGAAGACGAATCCACCACGTCTTCTGGTGGCCAAAATTTGCGACCAGCAGCGATGGCCCCATCGTGGTTCGCCGTAAGGCAAAAGGAGTTTGGTGAGGTTCTGACCTTCACTGCACATTCAACCTGGGGCGGGGATGAATCATTCGCGAGTTCGAAAGCACCTGTCGCCGCAAGATCTCCCATGAGTCGCCCATCCTGACGTTCTTTTGTGCTTTGCCACCGTCATCCAAAGGAGTATACCCACAACTACTTTCAAAAGTTCCTTTAAACTATATAGAATGAGCCCGATGAAGTTCAATGAACACGAAGAGAAGACGATGTTCAATATCTTCGCGAGGTTCGCCACGTTCATCGCCCGAGGCTACGTAAATCTTCCCGCAACTCGAAAGTTCTCCCTCGAGAGATTCGCTGTCTAATATATACAGCACGGACAACTTTGAAAGTCCGATGGTCATTCAGCAATTCGCCGGTTCGCATACATAAAGACTTTCGCTGTTAGTATATCCACCCCCGAGGATTCGAAGGTGTCGCTGATACCTTCCATAGATGCTCAAGGAGAAGGAAGAGGACTTCGTCGAGGTAACCACTTCTGGTCACACCTTCGAGGAAGATAATTTTATCGCCCTATGGGCATGCCCAGGGGCCAACTTGCTCCACTACTGTCCAAGGAAACAAGACGATATCTGAACCACGAAAAGAAGAGACCTCTCACATCTGCTCTATATACCCCATCGCAAAGAATGCAAGAGATCAGGAGCAACACAATGCCCTTATATTTAATAACTCAGAAGATAAGTGCCACATAGAGCACATGTCCGACGCCCCTGGTTTGCCGGGAAAACAGCCGCTTATAGCAGAGATGGTCAAGACAGCAAAGTCCCAACGCCCTTTCGCTAGGGTGTATATTATACTATATCCACGTTTCGTTGCCACATGCCAATTTGGCAGACGCAATCATATGTTGGTAGTCTGAATCTCACAACTACAAACGGTTCAACGACTAACATTGTTGAAACACAACCAGCTCCCATGGAACATAACTATATCCATTAGACGTTTGGCGGTGCGAAACCATAGACGAATCTCGACTGCATCGGTACGTTATCCACCCCCAACCTTCCTGTTGTTCCCAGCTAACACTCTTAGTTTCCGATATCGTCCCGGCAATGACCAATATCATTGTCTCCGGCTTTAACCCAACCCTCACCAAGAATCTCATGGCCACACACCGACATGCTTAGAAAGCCCCTGTCGGCCAGGACCCTCGTGATTTCTCGAAGCACGACAAGTTTTACTCTATCACCATGCGCCAAATGGTTTTCCCTGACCATGACGAGAACTTTGCCAAAATCAAGCTTCCCAACCCTTCGGCTATCATTCATACCTCACATAAACACGGACATTTGCTAGACGTCTTTGAGAGCTTTCTCGTCACCTGCGAGCGACCGACAATTACTCGTCGCGAATACCAATCGACTGACTTTTGAGTCACCAGTTTGAAGTAACATACGCAATGCCTCTATATATACAGCAAAGCTCTGGGGAAACCACCCAGCCAGTGTCGCTGTCGCTTGGCGACCTTCGTCCCAAAGCTAGATCAGAGACCCCACCGTTCTGCCGAAGACTCGGACGTGAGTGAAGGATCGAGGGAGAGCGCTGCCCTACCCTATACCCCGAGAAAGGCAAAGGAAAACAAAGTTTAGCGATGCTCAATGGCCCAATTCAACCTAAAAATGGCGGCTTCCGTTGGATGGCACCACCACGTATTCCTGCTGCCCCTCAGGGGGAGTCTAACCATTCGCAATCATTACCCTGGAGACTAGCATGACTGAACCAACTTGTCGCATTTGTGGAAATAAGGGACACATCCGCCCAAAGAATGGATGCTACAATGTTTGTTTGCTCCCTCTCAACAATCTAATTTGCCGTGCTCAATCAGCATCATGGCCTCCTCCTGTGAACCTGGAGAGATTGTGAACTCGTTCGCTGTCGCCGTACATCAACGCAAGTCACCAAAGTAGCGACTTAGGACCATTGTCTCAAATGCGCTGAGGTGCTGTTCAAGATGAGCCACCCGCCCACGCGTGCGCTTTCGGTAGTGTAGAGGCAATTCAACCCAACCCATCAAACAGGTCCGAACCTGACATATCAAGGAGATGAGAACGACTCGTACTATTATATACTGGCGTCCATTCAACGAATTCTTGACCAAGTGACACTCGTTTGGATGTGCGGCGTCAAGCATTCGTCGTCTATTTCCCGCACATGCTCAAATTCGTCGAATTGTCAAAACTGAAAGCTTTTATCGATCCGATGGCGTAGGCCTTATATATTCTCTTTATATATTAGAGTTCTGTCAATTGTGGTCTCGTCTGATGACAGCGTTCAAGTCACAACCTACAGCTGGCCGCACTTGCAGAAGGTGTGGGCAACTTGTTTGGCCTATACCTCACCCAACCCAGCAAACCTTCCATGCCGAGATCAACCAGCTCAGCATCGACCTCGTCCTGTTCATCGTCCCCAACAAGCACCATGCAGCCTTGGCACATCTGTTGGGTCGGAGCGACCAGGTGAAGACAGACGCCCTAGAGCGTTGTGGGCAAGAAACGGAATTTCACCATCAATATATACTATTATCTCTAACTATATAAGAAGACCAGAACACCAAAGGATCGACGAGGAATGTGTCTGCTGCCTTTACAGGTACGTCGAGCATATCGTCTTTACATTATTTGAAGGAAAGGAAACTGATAACGTCATAGTGCCATCTATATATTATATTGCTTTTCTACGGGAAGAGAAACTCACCTGTACAAGCCCCGGAACCAAGCACTTCTTCATCGAGTTGAAGCTGCATGAAAGGCTCATAGCCTTTGAAGTCCGGTCTGGTTTCAGGTTTGCTGCAAGCCACCATACAGCGTTGGTTCGTATCTTCATGAATGGGGAGACTATCTTCAGCAAATGTCACTCGAAGAGCAAATCACCCTAGCGAGGCACACATCATTCTTGGCTACCAGCCCAGGAAAACATGTTCACCCTTTCGCCGGTAGCGCAGTGTATGGTAAGCCGCTCACTGTTTGGAGAATCCTTACTCACGATATCCACAGATGAGACATACAATAAAGAGCTGAGTTGAGAAGCCTTGCTCGTCGCGTCTTGGGAGCAGTTGAAGCCATCACACAAATTGACTATGCGCGAAAAGAAAACGATGTACAAGCGATGACCTTGTAAAGTATAGTACCCGTCGACACGATCGAGCAGTTATGCAAAGCGTACGGCCGAACAGTGGATGCGACTTGGAGCTCGGTCCTCCAAGGTTCAGGTTATCCCCAATCCATATACCACATACAGACATACCTGACGATGCTATGGGGCCCGAATGCATTCATGCCAGAGCATGACCTTCGCGCGACAGCACAAAAAGTCATTGTGGTCCACCGTGCTGGAGTCATCTTAATTTTCACCATTCATCATCTCTCAACTCTATCAACTCGTCCAAGGCGCCCAGACTCTCCACAATTTTCAGGTCGCCATGAAAACCCTCCATAACCCGGCTCGTGAATTTGACGATCCAACCTCTTTCCAATACCTGCTGAAGAGGTTTCAGTGATACATATCACGCAAATAGCCACCAGGCCGTACATCTGCGCCTGCCAATACAACTGAGAATATATATAGCTTATAGGACCTCAACGCGGAGACGATATCGCATGAACCGAGCCACACCTACCCGCAGACTTGGACCCGAGCTTCTCGGGTGCTGGTGCTGTCTGCCGCGCCCGTCTATGGAGATCCGCATTCCAGCTGGAAGTAAAATTCCCAATTCTATACCTTGATGGGACAATCACACCGACGAGAAGAAGAATGCCAGCCCCAAGGTGCCGGAGAGGAAGCAGGTCTTCTCGCTTTCGATTCTGCTCACCTGAAGATACGGTCGCTGATAGAATGACTGGACCCTCAAGTAAATCGCCTCCCGACTGAGATAACCGAGAGAGCTTCTTCTTTCATGGCACGCCTATTGCAGAGCAGCAACGCATCCTACCTGGACCCACTGCTCCTGCTACGCCAGCTCCTGTTCCTGGTCTTTCCCTCAGTTATCTCGCCGTGATTCTATCGCGGTCACCCTCGCCAACTGTTTTGGGCCCCGCTCGCCAGCATTACCTTGCTCTCTCGGTTCCTGGCGTGGCTCCTACTTTCTTCAATTGACACACCACTTTACGACAACTACTTCGCAAGACAGCACAGAAACTATATACAATTCGCAACCTCATGCCTTGGCTTCCTACAAACAGCCTTCACGACACTTGGGTCGCGGCGCTTGCTTTTTCAGGGCAGACTTCAGTCAAACCAGCATCCCCGAATTGCTATATACACCTTTGTACTCGGGTCACATATCTGTTCGTGGTCCCTTGTTGCTTCACCACGTCAGATCTCCACTGCCGGTCCTTGTCTGGCATATATATACAAAGGTCACTCAAGAGATTCACGGCCTCGGCCTATTCATACATATTTCTGGTCATTACAGGTCGCTTTATGACTAAGTATAAACCGTGTACCTGCGTCTTTTTGGCATTGCGGCAGCGCGACTACCGAGACCTGATGCTGGAGGTACAGGCCAAGGTCCAATAATAGATCAAGTGGAGCTATTTCTGTGATTCATGCACAACCAGCTCCAGTCTAATACGCTCGAAGACGGCAAAGCCAATCCAACAGTGTCTGTCTTTCCATATATTGCCAAGACTCCCATGAGTCCGTTTCGTCCGAATTCTAAGGTCGATATTCCGGACACAAAGCTTATACACAATAACGGGACAGACTCAGTCCTTGATGTTACTCGGTAACGCATGAAGCACTGTTGGCGGTAAAGGCATACAAGTACTAAGATCAATCGCAATGCCTTGTCTCAAGCCCGAAGGCAATGCTTTCTTCAAATCTTGGATTTATATCCAGAAACGGCGGCGCCGACTGAAGCAAATTCCAGACGTCGCATCCTGACAACTTACAGAAGCCGAATCCACTCATTTATCCGGGCATCAGCCTTAGGTAGCAAAATCGCGGCGATGAAAAGTTTCCGTGTCCGTTTGAGGCCTGCAGAGACGCCATCACCCTGGGTTTTGACTTGACTCTGCAAGAAGCTAGATCTGAATCTTCCGCTGCGGGTGGACGTCTCATGGCACGAGAATGCTAGGAAGCACGGTACTCAATACGTTCGACAGTCCTGTGCTTCCTGGTCCTCAGAACCGCTCCAGGGCCGAATGATCCATGTGCACCATCCTGGAGGGACATCAATCGGCCGCATTTTGGCATATAACCTACATTATCAGCACTTAGACTGATCTTATGTCTCCTGTCATGGTTGCTTCCTTTCCAGAATCAGTTTGATTCGCTTTTGTCCCTGGCTCTTGAGTCATAATACACTGGTGGATTCAGAATCGACTTGACCGACCGGAGGCAGAGCAGGACTCGAAGCAACGCTGTAATCATCTACTACAAGAAAGGGTCTATATTATATATATATTAAATATATATTAAACACCAAGGCATCCGAGCCTGGTACCTGGCAGCGAATGGAACCGGAGCCAGTCGCTTAAGTCCGGTTTCGGCCTGAAGTCAAGTCATTCTTTTACGATGGAATGGTTTCATCTGCTTTCTTGTTGAACTAGAACGCTTCCCAGGCCGCATACCTCCTCAAGTATCATGCTGAAAGCTGATCCGGACTGCTTGGGTTGTCGTTGCCACTCAATGATCTTTGGTCCTGACAGCAGAGATTGATCAATTAAGTAAGTTCCTTGCTATTATCTGGTTAGGTACATACTAACGATATAATTCTAACTATAGTCCTATGCCGTATTGTGCGCCACGAGACCCAGGAAGACACATCTTCTGTTCGTATGGAAGTTGAACTCCCAAATGGAGACCTCGTTTGGGAATCCGAGTATAACGTTCAGGATTTGAACGCCAAGCTCGCCTACCGCTATTGGAAGGCCCAGGGTGGGCGATGTGCTATCTCGGGCTTTACAGAATATCGCCCATTCAAAATCTTGGACTACAAGGGCCGTCAGTATGGGCGAGACCTAGGTACAACGCTTTACTTATGCACATTACACAATGCGCCATCTATATGTTATACGCAGCCCCTTTCTACCCCAATCTGGAGCGATTCTCCGTCACTCTTGACGTCGAGGATTCGTTTTGGGATGTCATACTTATACAATACCGTCAAATGACGAGATCAGAGGAGTCTCATTTAGCCCTTGGCTATCGATCGTGTCAAACGGCAGAGGCACGTTCGTGGAAGAGTTCGAGGCCAGCGTTAACATTGATCCCTTCTCACCTCGACTGCCTCGGGTGCGGGAACTACCCACTCAATTTCCCCAAGCTCGATAAACTCGGTTTGCAGTCTACCCACCTATTCTCTACACTACATCGATGGGACTGACGAATTCTTACAGGACGCTGTCTTGGAGACCTTCGTTACTATCATTTCATTTAAGTTCCGCTATCAACGTGGTAATAGAATATCACCCTGTTGGGAACAGACGAATCGTTCCCTAAAAACGATGACAAAGAGGAGACGTACTCCATGTTCTCAGCACCACAGCAGGCTGGGCTCGCCAAGGGCCATGTTAACCGAAGCATTATTAAGAAGATACTGAAAATGAAGTACTGTAACTACCAGTACGAGACGATCTTTCGACTACTTCATCCAACTCTCTCCACCATGACTAACCCTTCGGGGTATGATCAAGGACGCATCTCTTTCGGTTTTTTTTGGAGAGCTGAAATGGCTGACGAAAGTGTCATCACTTGAATGAGTGCTAAATCCATCCGTCGACCGATCTGGAGACGCCGCAGTCACTCGTCGACACAAGAGGCAAGAACATAGCGAATCACTACGATGTCAATTCTCTACTAGATTCCTAACGCCAGAGCACACCCGAAGTCTGTATAAGAGCTCCAATTTCCGCGGCCGGTGCAGTAAGACCGTCAGACTGGTGATCAAAATAGATCCTAGGAGCTCACTACCAACAGCCGCGACTTCCACAAGAAACCATAGAGAGTTGCACTTGCGAACCCTCTTATTACCGCATCCGGTACGGAGATGTCATGCATGTCCCGTGGGTTTGCAAGCAAACTAAGTGCCCCAGCTCCATAGCGATTAGTTCTCCATGGTCTGAGCCTGATACAGCAGCTCAGGTAACAGTATTATTATTTTATATATGAAGCCGTCCTGCGTGGGCCATCAAAGAAGCCCTGATAGACGATACACTCTCTTGTCATGTATCGATGCCATCACGACGCGCTGTCCCTGCTAGAGCCAGTGAGCTGTACGGGTCTTTTCCACGATTTGAACACAGAGCCAAGAGGAATGACGGACATGACTTGCCTCTATACTATATAATCCCAGGACTTCTCAGACACCATGTTGAGAACCATCACAGGTCGTTGCAAATAACGACTCTGCATGCGGGAGCTATTCTTAAGCACTGGCGTGGAGAAGACCAGCGATCGAAAGACCAACTAGCCAAGGCCATCACATGCCCTTCGGGGCCGTCCCTGGACATGATGCCAAGGTTCAGACTCGAATCAGTCTCATCTCTACGTCCGAACGTCCAGTGTTGCGTTGGAAGGACCAACAAATCCCGTAAAATGGCTACTCTATATATAAACACGTTGACGGTCGGTGTCAACATGCACAATTGCTGCCACACCGGGGTTTTCATGGATTTGCACTCCAACATGAGAACAAACTGGCAGTACTGCAGTCAGCTCAATACATTGGAGGGCTTGACTCGAATCACCCATGACTTCGATGAGACGCAAGTGTGGTGGGTGGTTGTCTTTCGGCTGCTCTGTCACTATAAGGCTCGAAGACGTTTACGACAGAATCCCTGTTCTCTCCATATATCATATGTCCACTACGAGTACGGGAACATTGAACTCCGCAAACCGCTATTAATATATACAGAGGGCCATTTGCCTCGCTCTCTGGTATGCCTCAGTCAACGTCATTCCTTCGAAGGGAGACACGCGGCTGATCAACTGGCCATCAGCTGGAGCAGGTAATGGTGCGGTGCAAAAAGGTGCGCCGCAAGTTACTACTTGAAGCCGCCCTCAATCGTGCACAAAGGCAAACGACCTTGGGTGTTTGGGTGGCCTCACGCTGGTGTTCCACGTTAACGGTCCGAGGAACCGCGCTGGTCTCAACAACAGTGGTGCTCGTTACAGGAGTTATAAAGATGGTGCTTTTTGACACATGTTCGTCTGATCATATCCCCTGTAGAGGGCACGCTATTACCTTGATATATCAGACACACAGGGTCTTGAAATGATCACGTCCAAAGGACTACCCTGTAGCTCCGTCGGAGAGGACGAACCGTGTCATCCCATTCCTTCAGATGCCGAAGGCAGGACATTAACCGTCAACGATTCCTCAATCACCTGGGGTGGCAGAAACGAGGACGAGACGTTCAACTTCTGTATACGCTGGGTTTTACTCGAGACCTGAGCACCACACTTCCCTATCGAACGATTTGAGTGCTGGCAAAACCCGCAGCTACCTTCTTTCAATCGTCCTCGGTACCCAGGAAATGGAAAAGAAGGTATCGAATAAGGAACTAGTCATCTTCTCAGATCTTCCTAACCTTCCCCCCGGTGAATACTTTACCACAAATCTACAAGGAGGCTCCTCTAAGGAATATGAGTGGGAGACCATGTTCCTGTTTTTTTCAGGGTTTGTCGTAGTGAGGTGTAGACGTGAAGCTCATACTTCTCCGGCAACATCCAACCAAGGAATATTATATATAAATGCCCAAGAGGTCCGACTAGTCGACTGTTGTCAGACAAGACATTCGGGCGCGTTTAAGTACGGGGCATCCTTCCATATCCTCTTGACCAACAGAGTGCTCTTCATCATACACGATCGACATGGCTTCTCTCAAACAGAGAACTCGATAAGCAGCTCAAACGTTACCAGGTAACAGCCAACACAAGCTATTATAAATTTGATCCATCAGCGGGGCCATTACTGCCCGGTGGCAGATGCCACAAATGGGGGCGAGGAAAGACTTCCAACTACATATATATATTTGCGGTCGTCTTTACCTTTGGATCGACTCAGTTTATTGCTCATATACTTCACCTAAGTGGGTGCTGGGAAGGTACAACAGCCACATCCAGCAGAGTTGTTATAGTTCGGGCGGCTGAGGGACGAGAACGATGCTGGACTGGGTCCACGACTACACACTCGTCTGCATGGCATCCTCCGCTGGGCATGGCTCTCCCACACTCCTCGGTCAGTGACACAAAAGTCTTGGTCATTGCGCGCACCATCGAGACGTACATCTCACCGCCGCTGTGGTGCCGACAGGGAATGGAAATCCTATTCAGTACGCGTTCATGGCTGACTGTGACACCGGTCTTTGTGGTGAGAATTTCCTCAAAGCACACGCCGACAATGTCGCTTGGAGAGGGAACACCAGGAAAGCACATTTTGGCCTGGCTGGGAGTAAATGAGGATCGTTGAACTGAACAGTACCATCAGCACGTTGAACCTCACTATATTATACTCCGACTCTTGACTCGATTGTGTGCGATCCCCTTCTCATAGGAGAGATTTCAAAGTGTCAGCGCCCAGTACATGACACTTCGAGCGACGTCATGAGGCCATACAATCACCTGAACACACAATTCGGTCGATTGGAAGGCGGTCTCGGTTGCAGAAATACATTCGCTCTTAGAACAACATTAATATATACGAAAGTACATCAGTTGATGCGATGATGATAGGAGATGCCTCTGATTTAAAGTGTCTCCATGCCAGTGGAAACAATGGAGAAGTCGGGAATGGGATCTAGGCTCGCCGGAGGTCGTGGTTGACGATGAAGCAAGGCGTCCCACGGATGACTAACTATAGCAGGAGATATTAAGGCGACTCGACAAGCCTCCGAGGCAAATACTTGCTGAGAGGGTTGTACAAGGCAAACACTGATGCCAAGCTTAGACATGCCTCCGAGGCCCTCGACCTCAGAGATCTAGAAGCTATTACATTTGAATGTTTGGTTGCCTGGGGACATCCAGGATACCTCCACCGCTGGTTCCCCCAAGCAAGATCAACGATGACGCTGACTTTTAATGTGTCATTCGTTAAGTATCCACAAAAGCGTGTTGATGCAATTGTCGAGGTCAAGTTCAGCATTCACATCGACTCTTTCTTCAATACGACCACCGCATATTCAGCTCCACTATATAACTATATAACAACGACCTACGCCATACTAGGCGAATACAAGTTCAGCCTCTTTGGCCTTGGTGATCCGAAGCTGTCAGCCTTCATTGATGCTTTCATTTCCCTATCGCTTACAACGGAACAAAATTATTGGGAATATAACAAATTCTTTTTTTGCATTCTCCTCGCCATTTACGACTTACTATGGCTCAGATAAAGCTTTTTGCAATAGAGGAGGAGCAGTTGCCGGCCGACGGTCTTTACACTGAGACACTCGCCGAGACAATGAATCGCGTTTAAACTATATATAATTGTTGCCATGGCGCGAATACTATCACGGCAACTTGTATGAGCTGTTCAGCGCCACAACCATTCTTTCGGACGAAAGACCCGAGCAGTTCACCGCTTGACGGGCTATGACACAGCTAAATCCAATCGGGATGTGCTGATGGCTTTGGCTCGTGGGATGGCTTACAACATCGGCTTTCTGTCGATGTCGTACACCATACCTAAATCATGGTCTGATGATACCTATTGCATCACTTCTTGCATGAGGTTTCGACGCGATGCAAGCCAGAAGCCACCTATATATATAAGGCTTCAAGAGTTCAGGGGATGTTATCGATTATAATCTTCCTCGTAGTTGACTCTATTTACTGAAGCGAATATATCGCTCTTGAGGACAGTGTGATCAATCCCATAACGGGGCGACCGAGATCGCCGTGGGTGTCTCGGCTCTGGTCAACGCTACTCTTGTCGAATCCTTTATATAGACTCTTCACAAAGGTTTACCATACTTTCAGTGCAAGCCAAATCCATCTTGGAAGAAGCAACTTTACTATATATACAAGCATCCAAGATCCGTTCTTTACAAATGACACGGGGACTTGGAAAACAAAGGCGTCCCCGTCTGCCGCTTTCGAAGATTGTGAAGGTTGAGCATGTCAAGAACGGGCACGTTGACAGAGGGTTCACACCCAAAGCGCGACAGCGGCCTTCGAACAGAGTAGCCCACATCGGAGAACTTACCTCACTTCCACCGCTCTTATTTTCTTATATATGGCAAGCTCAGGTTAACGAGTCACCTGGCAAGAATGCTGCATTCATAAGTTCCCCGAACATATCGAAGAAAGACATATCGAACCACTCTACTGGATGCTGATCCGTCCTTTTATATGACAAGATCCAGTCAGACTCTTCAGACGATCCTCGGGAATTTTAGAGGGAAAGCAGCATCTCCTCCTGCCTGCCCCTTCAATGGCACTGTCCATGTGGATATGGGTTCTGGGGCGTGTTATGCCCCGGACATCATACGTCTCTACCCTCTACCCGCTTGAAGGCGAAGTGCGGTCCAGTTCTCATCATGCCAACTCTGGGCTGAGACATAAGCAAGCAAAGTGTCGCACGCGTGCCTTGCAGATACCTGGTATACGATCTGACCATCCTTCTATTAGGGGCAACAGCTCATCGGCAATGATTCCTAAGTCGGTCGCTACCGTTTCGCGGCACATCCTTCTTGGAGAAGATCTCATTGCCTTCTGGGGTCTGCGACATTCGCTTCAGGATTTAGAAGAGTTACCGTTGCGCTGGGTCATACCATCCGGCCGTCCCGAACCATTGCCAGAAATAAGTTCCACCTGATGGTCATAGTGCTAAATGAAGTCACTTGTTCGAAGGTGTTGCAATGTCAATTTTGCCGGGTCCAATCGCATTTTACTCCTGTCTCCCAACACATCAACACCAAGATCCTTGAGGATTGCCTCCACGCTTTGGTTCACGTTAGACTTGAGGGATCGTCTCTCCATTCTTATATATTATATACCTCCTGTGGCTTGGCTCAGCTAGACTGGATGAAAAAGAATTTAACCGGTTCATCATCTGCAGAAAAGCGGGAATGGAATCACACGACATCTTCCTGGGGAGAAGGATGACAAGAGCAACAATTATACTGATCCAGTGAACGCGCACTTGTCCATCGCCGCCGCCATTCACAATGACCTTCAAGGTAACTTATATAATATATGCCCAAGAAACAGAGTTGGATCAGCAAGATCTAATCGGGTCGATTTTCCGACTATGAGGCATACGGTCGTTACACAGCATCAACATTCAAGCCATTACCTTGTTTTTTCGTTATGTTATTTATATCTACGGGTTTACTCTCAGACGGGTGCACCATACCTAGATGCCGACCCCATTTCCCGTGGAGGAAGAGCAAATCGGTCTTGGCTCATGGGAAGGCTGTGAATTGCCGCATGCCTTTTCACGTCCAAGATCCAAGAGACGAAGCGCTTGTCTCGTTGTCCTCGTCACCTGGTGTGGCGAAGGAACGCGACTCCAACGGTTCATTATGTGTCTTGTTCACCGCCGCTCAGCTGCTCTTCCTATTACTCCTTCAAGTTACACTTTGTACGGGGATAATGATTGCCTTCTAGACAAGGGAGCAGTTTTGGTCAATTGCGAGTGTCGTCAACCTATACGCTATCTTTTTTATACTCAGATGATATTTTCCCATAAGAGAAGGCTCAGTAAAACGGATTATTAGCACCTCGACTGCATGAACGATACAATGATACGACGCGCCGCCAAAAGCCACAGAAATTTCACTCTTGTCGTAACGGCTATACAAGGCAGAGCTTCAAAGGAGACGAAAAGATTGCAACCGCCCATCACCAAGTTACTTTCCCAAAAGAGCGATTTGCGAAGAGACAGGCCAACATCAGCATCCTATATTATACTGCTCTGCGAGCGCCACGTTTGGAACGGCGGATGGGAGATAGCCTCTCTGGAGATGGCCCAGAAAGGCAAAGAACGCGGTACCACACAGCCCATCTCGACAACAGACATGCGCGATCGACTTTCGGAACAATCGCCTTCAAAGTGGTACACGATCGCTTCCACGGGTTGAGGTCACATATCGGTGAGAGCCCGATCCAAGCGTTGACACGTCACCTGAAGCATCTGGGGTACTCGGAAGAGCCTGTCAGTCATCAGTACAAGGGCTAGACGCTGATGTGTTGGGACTGGCAAGCCTGGGACCATTAGGTCCACCTCCTGGGGCGTCGCATGATTGGATTACATACAACGGCTGACCGATCGTTCTGTGACAGGGCAGGTCCGAGTCGACATTCAGGACGAGCTGGCGCAGAAGTGCAAAGCGGATTTGAACGCAATTATTGCCATGTGGGACGACTGGGTACAGCATTTGGAGGACTACACTGGGGGGTTCGCCGTGGCAACCAGAATTCCGAACAGCCAGCAAAGCGAACAAATGTCGACACTCGACAGCAATACATTACTATACTGCCCGTCCTGAAACTAGTTCCACGCTTCAGTGAGCAACTCTAATCCCCACAATGAGGGCGTTGAAGTGTTCGTTACGAATGGCAATGCCATGAGTGCCGGCATCAACTTATATATAGCCTGCTGGTGGAATATTCTTCAGATGGCATGCTACCGCTAGAACTGTGCTATAGCCCACTAGCCACCGTCTTCATTGACGTAGAAGGAGAAACATTTTCCATCTTCACGGAACTCGAATGGGTCAAGCAGCGCCGTGGTCAGCACACTCCAGCCATCATTGACAAGCTGGGTGTCATGGGATTCCGACAATTCCAGTTCGAAAGTAACTTTAGCTGCTTTCGGTGGTTCCCTCAAATAATTCGAGGATGCTGGGCCCCCAATACCACTTACCGATTCCGCCCTGCAAAGATTAAGAAGTAAGGAGTGGCTATGGCATCCAGTTCCATATATATCTATAACAGCAACCTTGTGCATCAAATGTCCAGGGCCATGTAAGCTCGTTGTGGTTATACTATATCTGCCGTATCTGTTGCAGTCTTGTCTATTCCTGCGAATCGACAAAGGTACGTTGGCGATTGGAAGTCTCTTCACAGCCGGATGGCGTTTGCCGGACGTTATGCTCCCTTTACAGCCGAAGATACTATCCACCTTGGTTGCTGCAGGGGCTCTTTGCGGCGATGGCCTTCAGGACCCCGGGTTTCAACTGCAGACTCGAACACAAGGACGGCATAGTCGTCCCTCAGGTGACCCAGTCTGGACACACGTTCTGCAATGACAGTTTCATTGCATTGTGAGAATGCTGAAAGAGCGTCATTCAATCCTCCAGACAATGAAATCTCACTGGGCTCTCTGTGACCTGGAAAACATGTAAGTGTGTTCTACGTATTCCACAGAGCTATGCTAATCTTTTGACAGATATAAAGTTGTTGGCTATAGTCAGATTACTGGCACTATCGCTCGGCTACAAAGAAGCTCTACTTTCCATGTGATGGGCCGTTACGAATATCTCAAGGACTATAACCGTCGGCTCTTGAGGCACATCGCACAGCGACTGTACCCTGGTGCTCCTCAGAGCCTATGAACACCACTATCAGCTGTTCATACGGTGCCTTCAATCTCTATACAGCGATTGGGGCCACCATTATTTGCCGTCCTCGGTATAAAGCTCAATTGCCCCTAACTCAGTATATCGGGGACACAATGCTGTATCTTCGCTTATAACTGCTTATCTGGACTTCCATATGGCCATGCTAACAGCTCCTTTCTTCGATCACGAGGAGATCACTGGTTTAACGATATTTTCCATTTCGCCAGCCGCACACCAGAGATGTAGCTGCAGATCTCACGTCTAAGCTTTCATCGCCGCTTCGTTTCATCCCTTCTTCTCTTCTGCAACATCCTCCTCTCCTTGCATCTACTGGGTCGTTGACGCTCTGTGGCGAGGGAGGTCTTCTTGAAGCGTTAACTGCGCGGAGCATAAAACGAACTTACACTCAATCATTTGTTTACAAATCCTACCAAACTATCGTAACGATAGCTACCGCGCGTGGCGACTGCGTAGGCCTCTCCATATGTACTGGCTACCGTGAGAGACCTCAGCTCCACGTTCAACAGGACAATTGGCGAGGGCCAGTGTTTTATATAATATATTGCCATCGCCATTCCATCAGCCACTTTCTTGTTATAATTGTAGCAACGAAGAGATCTGGTCTGAATTGAGAACACACCCGCTGTCCAGGGACAACCCGTTGGTGACTAAGACGCCAATGAGGAGTTCTGACGCTTTCGGAGTATATACTGCTGCAATGAACCCAAACCTTCAACACTCTAGAGAGTAGAGAATTAATAACTCTCTGGTACACACCATACCAACCTGGATGAAGAGACCAACGAAGACGCTTTATCTCATGCAGAGTCTTTTTATCTGCAGAGACACACGGAACATGCTATGTCTGACCAAACATCGTCTGTTTGATCGTCTCGTCTGATATATCAAGTATCCATTCTTATACTATCGATATACTGTAGCGCGCTCGATGCAGAAAAAGCGTCAACACAGTCTGTGGACCAATCACTCTCCCAGATGGTCCACGAGGCGATCTTGGCTAAAGCCAACTATAGAGAAGACCTAAAACTTCACTTCTACTATATATATCGGGGGTCGTCTTTAGCACATTGCGACGATGCAACTGTCTTATTTGATCTCCTGGGCCGAGCCTGTTCCAAGTTCAAATCCTGAGTCCACAAACTCCTATATCAACTTGGGTTACATCCAGACCGCTGCAGCCTTCATGTACTATACTACTAGCCCCTTCTATCAGTGGACGCTCGGGGTCTAAAAGACAGTCAGCAGGATCTGGGATTGTGAGCCACCCTTTCCTTCCCATCTGCATCGGAGCACACGTCTTCTGTCAACGCACCACTCCGGCGAACCTCTGGGTTGGTCTCAACAGACCTTCACTTTCGACAAGGTATGCAGGAAATGTAAAACGAGTTCTTTGTCGGTTATATATAAACCTGGTCCGTTACCAAAAACTACATGATACTGGTGGGCGCCTGTTAGTACGCTTTCATCCGAGTTTGAGCATTCCCCATTTCGGAACAGAGATCGCTGCGATTCGTCGTCGGTGCATCGAGCACAATGCCTCCTGCGCAACGCAACGCAATTACGTTCGATGCGTGGACACTAAGAGACCCAGGATATCGGGTTTTGGGAAACGAAACCGCCGATGGCTTGTCACCAGGCAGCCCATGCACAGAAAGCCCCGAGTCCGTCGCGGGTCTCCGTTCTGACTCACATGGGTATGGCAGATCTCATGAAAGTTCTGGGAACCCCGTTAGACGTCGCCAAAGCAACATCACTATTCGGGCAACTGGGTGGTCTTCATGGTACCCAATATGGAACCATTACTCAATTGATCACCCAGAGCTTCCAGACAAAGACCCGTCGATAACAGTGAACGCTCATTGTCGGGAACAAAGCATCGGTGACAAGGATAATATTGAAGTTGATCTTCAACAGCGCAAGCGAGTCTGCGTCAAACGGCAAAAGGTGAACAAGGCAAAATTGCCAAACGCCGACGACTCCGTTGTCTCGGCGGCTGCAAAAGGATATGCGCGAGTCGGGATAGCTATCCGCCCATGTTAGACCGAAATCAGCGGTCGAGCAACAGAACCATGTCAAGCCTGTGAAGAATTTAGGTGATCCATTTCGCTTTATCATAGTATAGTCTTCCAAAAGGTCATATTGGGAGACATCAGCCCAAACAGACTACCATGTCAAGCGCTCGTTGATGATAGCGATGACACCGGACCCTCGAAACGCCTTCCACAATATATATATGCAATTATATACTGGCATTATCACAAACTCCGTCGCTTGATACGAATGCGAAATGGCGGCGCAATTGGTTGTTCATATTATCGCCACATTGACCTATGATGGTATCGTCCGGCTCTGGGATACTTCCACTTCCGATGGGGTAAGTCTACATCGGTTGAAAGGACCTGGTGGTTCGGTTGTTGGAGCAGCTTTCTATCCTACATTGGAAGATGGCCTGGAAACTAAGGCCTCAGCCCTATGACCCTGAGGTGAACATTCCAGATTCTCGGGAGGAAGAACAGCCACGGGGTCTGATCTTTGACAAAAGGCTGGCAGACTCTTCGCCCATGAAATACAACTATCGAAGTCTATCAATAGTATAGACTGAAGATTTGACGGGATAACCGGAAATCCAGCAATATATATAAATAACTCGGGATATGGAAGCCTGACACAGAGCTGTCTCATTGCCGCTATCCTTGCAGAGTGCTAAATGGGCTTCCATCGCAGTAAGCACAGTCCTTCGATCTCCTAGGTTTTCAGTTTGAATCAAGTACTAACATTCTTCTAGGACGCCTTTCCAGAGCGCACTCTTGAGGCGCTCAAGCAGACGTCTTATACTAGATCCATCAGCAAATGGAGGCAAGGTACAGGTACTGACATTCCTTGTCGCAGCATGGCTTCTAAGCTTCCTTTTTGTTCCTGTTCTCGCCCAACTTGGCGTTTCTACAACCACAAGAGCTAGTCTGTGAGATACTCGCCTACATTAGCTTCGACGAATATCGATGCTGTACTAGAGTATGCAATAAATGGAAAGATATTTGGAGACAAGAGGCAGTACTCACCAAAACGCTGAACCGCGGTCGGCGACACGACCGTCCCAGCCAGAGGTCAGATGCAGTTATTCCCAGCTCATCCTTGTCATCTTTCGCGCGAGCATCAAGGAAATCAGCGTGGGCGTCGATCGGCATCTTCGTCTCTTCAAGGTCATCTGTTTGTCATCGCGTCACCTTTGGGTGTCCTCTCAACGCCACGAACAAGACGAGTTATTCGCCTCACGACTGTAGTCTCACTTGACTTGGAGTCCACAAGGCACGATTTGAAACAACTTCCTATATACAAATTATGAATGATGACAGCATGGCCTGGACCTCTAACCGTTAGACCATAAGGTCCAAGGGTCCCATTGGGGTGTACATTGGCAAGGCTTTGTCTCAAAAGCCGAGTGTAAGCACACCTCTGGTCCCTGCCAGCCTCGAAGCCTTCTCTGCACTACAAGATGGCCTCCCTGTTGGACTGGAATCGTCGACACCAACAATGCAAAACACTGAACCACTATTCTATATCAGCATGGAGGCTCAACATCTACATCCCCTTTCACCGCAACTCTGTATCTTCTACAAGCCTATTCGATGTTTTAAAATATATTCTGCTGCTAATAACATGTCAACCGGCGGAAATGACATTGTCTGGTTATCTCCCGGCCCTATATATATTATGATAACCCTACAGACTCCTCTACAACGATGTCTCTGTTATATGCTCACTTTATATACATCGGTGGACTGGACTGATTCCTCGATCGATAGTGCATGCCATGCTCTCTCGGCAGAAGAGCTGGTTCTATCTCCGATTGAAGGTTCCAGAGGCTACCCTCCGAGGTAGCCTAACACCTAAAGTCCATCGACCTAAGATCGGCTGCGTCTACATCACCAACCATCAACAATGCTGTATCTAACAAACCTTTCTACTCAACTCAATAGTGATAGTAGATTCGCAAAATCGCTCGCCTATGACACCGTGAGTCACAACAGCACATCCACTAGCGGTAACTGTAACGGAACACCTGGCTTCGAAGCTTACCCTGACTTGGCACACGTCTCTCATGTCTGGTGCCAAAGACAAGACATCCTTCGACATTGAATTCCAATTTTTCTCTCTTCTACAAGCTTACACTCGATAAATCCTTGTTATGGACCAGTGGGGCAAGATGAATACGAGGACAGGGATGAGGAACAGTCTACTGGTCTTCCCCAGTTCTATTCTATATCCTGATCGCGCTAGTATCACTGACTACCTCATTACACTCTTGACAAGTCAGTCGTATGGATCCCTCGCTGACAGTACCATCGAGTTGGTGCCGGCATTATCTATTTATCGTAACAGCTCCGACCAACAGGTTCTCAATCCACCTTGGCCTCCCTCTTATATTTCTACTCTATATATATGGCCTGGGTCCGGCGTCTGCTCAGTAAGTAGTCCTGGATACGACATGTTTCCTGCCAAAGTATGGACCGGCGATCCACCTTCAGGGGTAGCGGTTTGCAACGAGAAGTGGCCGTACAAACTGTCCCGGTATACATGGAATGGTATCCCAAACCCTCGCAAAAGGGTGGATTTGAACTCAAAACCAACTTACTCGGTATCAATAAACCGATGCATTCTTGGCTTGATATAGGGCTCTGGATATTCAAGCCCCTTGGCATATATCAATCTGGAACCAAGTATTGTGTGCGCGTGGTCCTATACCGGTTACGAGCATGCAGTGGGGAGGCCGCCATTTATCGAGCGTCTGACTGCCCGGGCCCCGATGACTATCGACCCAACTCTTCGCGCCCCTGCTTCCTCCGATTCGGAGTACCCGGATGCGTCTGCGTTGGTACCCAGTCCTCTCAATCTCACTCTTGTGCAGAGTGGTAGTGCTGCTACTGCTACTGTACCATCATCGCAAATAAGTCTAGCATATGGAGATTCTTCGTATAGGAAGATGGGAAACACCATATTTTACACTGTTCCGGGGTTCACCACAGGCGTAGTCGCCCAGTCGAGGAGCCTTTCGCCCACGACCCTATGGGGACCACGTTATAAATAGAAACAGCAAGCTTCCAAGCTAAACCTGCTTGGCAATACCACCTTATATATATCTCTGGGCCATACCTTGGGTTAAGGACATTTCAGCTCCTGAACCAAACTCCTGGGATTGTACATTCATCTTTCCGGAGCAAAGGAGGTGGTTGGTGCATATTACAGACTTTCAGCATATTACTGGGGAGGATATGACATGAAGTGCCAACCGCGCTACTGCAAAAGTATATACAGACACCTTGTTTCCTGCATGCTCTCGTGCCGACGACCTAGCCAATACAGATGGCGAGGAAGTCGATGGGCTTGCTTTTCGTTCGCCTCCCTTCTTTCCGATGAGAAAGAAAGTCCATACGGCAATACCATTTACGCAGAGACCCTGTCCGCTGCAGAGACAGGAACAGAGTCGGGCTGCGAGGTCGATGAGGGGAACGGGGAGCAAGCCGTGGAATTTTCCACACCTGTTTACGATGAAAACGAATGGACAAGACATTTTCGCCGATTCTTTGCTGTTGTCAAAATGATGAAGGCCGAGTTTGATCCAAGTTTCGGTCCAACGTTTGGCACCCATGTCAATATTAGCTTCGTACACGCACCACAGCACGGTCCGATGGATGAGTCCCGTTTTATAGAACCATCTATCGAATGACCAACGTCTTGACCTTGCTGAGATACCAGTTCCTCTGTCCAAGAAAATACATTCTGTCTTGTATATATCGACGGCATCAGCATTATACTTATCGACCTAGATGGGCTGCCTGTGCGCTTGATTCAAGCCATTCAAGACCCCGTCTCAACCAATATGGATGAGATCTGGTTCCTTTCTATATACATAAGTGCCTAGTCAATGACTTAGCTATTATATACAGAAGGTCGGCCTTCTGCAACTTGCAATTGTGTCAACCAACCCAACTATAAAATAGCCCCAAAACAGGCAGTCATTGCTCATCAAGATCACCGGCATCCATGATCAAGAACAGGCAATCTTGTTTTCAAGGGCAGGCATCAAGCATTGGTGCCCTTGTCGCTATTTACATAGCTGTTCTTTGAGCCATCGCAGAGTGCCGTTTGTAGGGTTAGCGACTCCTCGCGCTTAACAACACTGAAGAGCTCAATGCGATGATTCCACTTTTCAGAAACGCAGCATCGGGCATCAATGTCGTTGTCCCTACCTTTCAGTCGACAGAGGGGCTATAGACAAACACAGCATGCCGAAATGGCATCCTACTGCAATATCGGAAAGGCTGGGGAATGCAATTGAAGAGTGTCAAAGTTCATATAATAAAAGAAATCCACCTTGAGGCAAGAAGGTTACAGCGGGTTGACGAATACTTCCAGTCTCAGATTAAGGCTGGAGTCAATCGAGACGAAATTAATAGCATCTTTAAAGGGTCTCCGTCAGAGGTAGGTCCTCCTCGAGCATGAGATAGCCTATTACTATACTAACATGCATTAAGACACCTCATCGGACGAACATGTATGAACAAGAGTCAGTATTGGAACACACAAAAGCATCAAGGTGTAAGAGATCATGGAGAGACAATGGTATCAATAGCAGAACTGTCACTTAAAAGATGGAGGAAACTTAAATGTATCATAATGAATAAAGTATTACTTATTCATGCGTTCATAGAATTCATGACTATATACCAGGACCGTTATGGCAATTTACCAATTTTTTACTCTAAGCCTCCTGCTTGCGCTGACCCTCAATCTCAACACCAGTAGCGTGGCTCTCCTCGACATAGCGCTGCTTCTCATCGCGGGCCTGGTCAAGCTCCTCAACGTGCTTGTTACCGTGAAGACCGATCTTGTACCAGGGAAGCTCGAAGAGCTCATCCATGCTCTCAAGGCTGCGACCGCTAGTCTCGGGAACGGAGAACCAGACCCAGATACCACCGACGAAGGTGACAGCGGCGAAGCACCAGAAGGTTCCCTTGGGAGAGATACCACCCTTGGAAACGGAGAGAAGCATGTTGGGCACAGCACGGGAGTTGCCGTACTGGTTGGCGAAGTGAAGAGTCATAGCCCAAGATGTGGCGAGAGCTCGAATACGGAGAGGGAAGAGTTCGGCTGTGAGGAGATACTGCATGGAGTTCCAGCCGAGAGCCCAACCGAAACCAGAGACGTAGATCATGGCGATAGCACCGCGAGAAGCACCCTTGTCGGCATCGGGAAGTTCGAAGTCCTCAACAACACCAAGTTGGGGAATCTTGGTGAGGAAAGCAGCGACGTAGATCATGGCAATGGTCTGCAGAGAGATACCGATGAGAAGAGCGCGCTTTCGGCCAATGACATCGACGAGGAAGAGAGCGCAAATAACAGCGGCGCAGAGCTTGACGATACCGAAGACAGCGGTGACGAGAAGACCCTCCTGCTTACCGACAATACCCATGATCTTGAACAAATCGGGAGCATAGAGGGTGATGGAACCAGCGCCGGACCACTGAGAGAGGAACTGGACCATGGAGGACATGTAGAGACGGTAGAGGTTGGAGGGGACAAAGATCAACTCCTTGACCTTTCCGAGGAAACCAACACCCTTGGTGGCCTCGAGCTCGTGGTCAAGAGCGGCCTGGATCTCGGAAACTTGGCGAACGATGTAGTCGCTCTCGGGAGACTGTTGGCGAAGACGACCGAGAACGCGAGCTGCTTCGTCGGGCTTGCCTTCCTTGACGAGGTATCGGGGGGACTCGGATTGGAAGAACATGAGGAGGAAGATGAGACCGGACATCATGATGTGAAGAGAAGTAGGGACGAGCCATTGGTTGTGAGTGTGGTCGGACATGTTGAGATGGCAGCCGTAGTTGGTGAAGTAAGCGAGGACGATACCGATGTAAACAGCACCCTGAAAAGTTAGACATGAATAGAGTGTGAGTGAAGACGGGAACGTACAGTGAACATGCAAGAGCAGAGACCACGAATGGCGGCGGGAGCAATCTCAGCGATGTAGACAGGTCCCACAACAGGAGTCTGTCCAACACCAAGACCACAGATGAATCGACCAGCGTAGATGGCACCGAGGTTTCCGTTGACACCGCCGACCATGAAGATGACAATACCAAGAGCCCAAAGGGAGCAAAGAACACGAGTAGCCCAGATACGACCGATGCGATCACAGATCAAGAAAGCGCTGCACAAGTCAGTAACAACATCCCATGATCCAAAGTACAAGGCAAAGAACTTACATCAAAGCACCACCAACAGAACCAATCTGCACCATAGCAGAAACATTGGCCTTGATATTGGCCTGTTCCACCTCAGAATAACTCTCATAGTTGATCTTCTCCTGGAAATCCTTGCTGTTGAAAGATCCAGAAATGAGACCTTCATCAATACCTCGTGCAGCACCGAGGAGAGCAAAAGACACAACAGCGAACCAGAGTCTCCAGTTGAAGACGCCGGCTGGCTCGCCGAGGTCCTTGAGCTTGAAGATGTTGACGGGTTTCTTGACGCCTCCTGCCATTGTTGCGGTTGTGGTATAAGGATGAGGGGATGAGTTGAGACCAAAAGAGTGGTGCGAGTCGAAGGTCTTTATACAAAGATGAGTGCTAGTCTAGACATGAGATGGACGCTACTCTAGAAATGGGGAATGGTATGTGCAGTCTCTTCCCCATGGGTTCCCCCACGAGTTTCCCCCCGTTACACCGACTATCACTTTAGTTCCCCAGACGCAAAAACAAGTTACAACGATGATCTTTACTCTCCTCCTCCAATAGCGGAGACGCCATTTCAAGTGTGCTCCTCCACCCTCCACGTTAAAAACGGTGGTAGCTCCGTGGAGAAGATGGGGAAAAGCTCTGACTAAAATTGATCCTGGATCTCAAATTTGTTCGCCGAAAGCCTCCTCTTCCCTGCATCAGGCTAGTCCTCGTTAGCAGAAATGACGGCTAAAAGCAAAAGAGATGAAATAATTCGATCACCTTATGCAAGCATAGACCAGCATCAAGGCTGCTTTATTTTAGTGCCCTAGGTCTTGGACGGCATCTCTTCTGTTACCCTCCCACTTGCCTTCGACGTCAACATGCACTTGTAAAGGTGCCGCGCCAAGTACACCCATAGGGCGCCCTGCCCAGCCACTAAAGCGCAAAAACACGTTCTGCCAAGAGCCAAGGTCGATCAAAGCCGGCTGGGCATTCGCCATTAATTTGAGAGACCATTTAATTCCCGTCATTAAATCCCCAAGCCAAGAAACCTGAACCTCCAAAACAAAAAACACAGCATCTCCAAGAATAAAGCACAGAGAGGCACAGGAAGAAGCATGAAAACAACCATAAATTCTAAGCGACGCTTAAACAACGGGTCTAGATCTCATCTCCGCAATCATGCCACTTTGTTCTGGTGAGACACAGACCCCAGAAAAGTAGTTCCCCGCGTGCTGATCTTGGTGCGCAAAAGTCCGTGAGAGCAGAACAAACAATTAAGCTTGAACTTGTAAGCTTAAACTTGCCATGGGGGTGTGAATCGGACCGGTTTATTCTCTCGCGACCGAGGTATTTTCTCCACTAGATATTAAGAAGGGGACGAAGGATCATGGGAGTAAGTATCCGTAGGTGGATACAAGGCGTGGGTGACAAGAGACGGATGACATTTCAGAGACTTTTCGCTGGTGCCTAGTCGAGAGAATGGATACGACCCTGGTCTAAGAGGTTTAATAATAATTCCGATTACATGAACGTGATCCATGGGGAATGCGACGTTGGATATGAATACTCGTATATTATTCAGAATACTTCGCATAGCATCAAACGAGACTCTGTTCTCAAATAAACAAGACGTCAACAAACATACTGACTTGTTCTTGTATTATTCACAATGTTGATTAAAATATTCTACAATATGAGTCTCGGTACCGAAAGTCCCGAACTTTACTCAGAAGCTCTTTTAGCCGCCGAGGAGATATCTACCCCAGACGCCTTCTCACAGTGAGTAAACTAGACAGCGTGGGAACGGACCCCGTCTTGCCTGTCCAGACTAACTAAAAACTCGCTTCCGTACGATGCAACTCTGTTTCGCTTAGCCTTCCCCAATAGAGCCATGAGTAGGCGACTTGAACCTCAAATGCCCCATCAAGAAAAATAGATTTTGGAGCAAAGAACAAATTTGCATGATGAGGAGCAATCGCATGATACTCCGCCAAGATGGGGTCTTCCAAGTTTACGTCCAGTATCGTCCCCAGATTCGATACTCTTCCTCTGTCCCACGGAACTGGAACTGGACTTCTGTAATATCCTCAAATCCTTCTTTAACTTGTGGTGCTTTAAACCTGCTTGCGAAACCTGTAAATGCCATCTTGGGTAAGACAGGTCTGGCTTCGGGGTTCAGCGATTCATTCAGCGCCCGCACAGCGTTGTTGTGCTCGCACACTTGGAGAGGCGTCTTGAACCACACGCAACGGATAGAAATGCCGAATTTCTTGGCAAGCTCTACCCAAACGGTCCTGGTCTCTGGATCGGCGTTGGTGTTGTCTGCAAGCATCCTTGTTTAGCGCCGTGAGGGGTGGTGGGATGGGGTAATCTAAAGATTTGGGGAAACGCACCTATCGCGACAGACGTTCCCTCTTGGAGATGTTCCTTTGCCGCCTGCACGCACTTGTCGCGAGTCTTGAGCTGGTCCTGGTTGATTCGCGCGTACCCCAACGGCTTGAGGGATTTCCAGTAGAAGGTGCTCTTACCAGCACCCGGTGGCCCACAGAATAAGATGATGTCCTTGTCGTTAGTTTTGGTGAATGTCACCACGGAGCTCCCCGATTGAGCATCGTCGTTGAAGGGATGCTCGGCGAGGTCGAATTCACGAGCGTAGCTCCGAGCTTTCTCGCCCAGAAAGAACTCCTCGGGGGTGAGATAATTGATTCCCACGTTGTGAGCAAAGTTTCGATCCGAGCAGCTAAAGTCTTTGGCGGCGGCTGCACCTTTCCCCAAACTTGCGGTGCGTCCCCCTGCATCACCGACGAAAATGCTATTCTCCAAATCGACATCGGTCTCCGAGATGTCATAGTCGTCGCAGACCTCCTTCCACATACCAGTTCTCGGCTTTCGAAAGATATCGTGCTCGGTCGCCGCGTAGACGCAGGTCGGAAGGTTGAGGCTATTGAGGACGGCGCTACACTTTTGTTTGAACTCGGTAACTCGTTTCTGCGCGTTGCCTTTGGGGCCCTTGTACTTTGCGTCAAAGTGTAATGTCAATCCTGCCTGGTTCGATAATATCACGACCCGGTATCCATCTTGATACAGTTCTCGTAGTTTGGTGGGGACGGAGTTGTGCCACCACTTCCAGTCCGTACCACTGCTCGCGTGCTTCTTGCCTGAGGATGTAGAGATAAGAGTTGAATCCAGATCAAAAGCAGCTATCTTCCTTCTCTTTATCGTCCTGTCTTCTTTCTTTTCTGGTTCGAATCGGCCGACGAGTAGTGTCCCGGGGATATCGTCGTTATTGTAGGGGCTTCGTTCAGACCAAACAGTAGGGTCCTTGGGCTTTTGTGATGCAGGCGTGAAGAAGTTCGCTACAGCAGTCTCTATTTAACCATGTTAGCGAAAGTTCAATCTTATCCACCGCGCCGCAACCATGATAGATCGTAGACAGTGGTGTTGTGCAGGATCGCGCACTCACTGGTTGTGCCGCTCTGCACCTTGCGCTTGAGGGGCGGAGGAGACACAGGCGCATCAGAGGCCTTGCGCTTTGTTTGCTCGTCTGAAGGCATCTTGATCCTATAGTTATCGACAGGGGCTGCATCGGGTTGAGTCGTGGTTATCTGATGCGATAAGCATCTCCAGTGTTGTCACGGTAAAGTGCATGCAGGGTCGGGCCTGACTAAGGAGCCAAGGCTGGCTTGGCCGCGCCAGTCCACCTAACCTAAACCATTCTTTGTTCAATATGAGAATTGGCAAAAGAGTGAGAATTCGATGGAAATAAGATGCTCTGACAATAAAATATACAATTACAATTTTATCTACTCAGTTCGGGATTTTCCCCGGAACTTTCCCGGAGCTCTCTGGTTCTGCGCTCTCGATCCCCTTGATCACTTAGAATAGCTCAACGTAAATATCGCGATATTCTGAGCATCGCGTACTAACGCGCCAACATTCGCGCAGTCACGTGCAATGTCCAGAGCGGAAGACAAATTGTTCCGCTTTGCGGATCCTCCATAACTCTTTAAGCCAATCATATAGCTTCCTACTTGCTCCCATCCATCTTGTTTCGCGAACAAGCTTTGGTGGGGTAGCTTTCACCACTCACCTTCAGTTATCGCTACGGAGTACACAAAGTACAAAGTTACAAGCTTATCGTTCATTCTTTCTCAGGCCTTCAACTTTCCAGCATGTCATTGGACTAGTATCCTCCCGACATTGTAGAGCAAAAACCTCCCCCCAATTCCAGAATGCACGAAATCTTCCTCACAGCCCTCATAGAGGACAAAGACTTCAGCTCAGCATGCTCCGTCTTAGGCGGTCTCACTAACATGGATCCCTGGAAATCCATCCAACGAGTCCTCTACTTCCAAGGTCCTCCGCGCCCGACGGGTATCTCCAACCAGGCCTCCATAAAAAAGCCCATTCGGCCCGGAACAGGCTTCTTGTGGAACGACCTGCACCAGAACTTGAAGCGGCAGTCGTTCATACTGCAGACGAGGTATGATGTGGTTCAGGAGCGTGATATGGGACCTGGTGCGCCACCGATGGATCTTGATGCGACGCAGGGGATTCTGAAGTGGACGGATTTTCCGGATCCGCCTAGAAAGCAGCCTTTGCTTACGCAGAGGAAGATGGTGGAGCTTTGGGAGCAGAAGAGATTGCCTTCGTTGATGCGCGACAATGACCACACGTGAGTGCGACCGCCGCGATTTTGTGATGCTTGCTGACAAAACGTAGGTTCAAGACGGAGACAATCGAGGAGATGTATCACTTCTACCGGGACGAAGTTGAGTTCTGCCTAGTACGACACTACTTCCTTCAACCCATAGAGAACTACGTTCCCATGGAGACAAAACAACAGCAATCCTTCCCACTAGGCAGTCTCCCCTCCTTTGACTCACTCACGCCCGTGGATCAGCAAAAGCGATGGTTCCTCCACGTCAAGGCGCATGTCGTGCAAGACAACAAACCTGAGGAGCTAGTCAAAGTCCAGGAGAAGCTGCTAGCGACCAGGAGAGACCTTGAGGGCGTGTTTGACTTCCGTGCGATTGATCGAAAGGTTCATGATACGAGAGTGATGCAGCAAGCGCAGGGAGTGCAACAGTTGCCGCAGAAGGTGACGATTGGGAAATAGGAGCAACTCGCGAGCCAATTCTGCCCTGATTGCAAGAAGAAAAGGGAAGCCTGTGGCTGCAATGATGATGCATTCATTGAACTAGAGTAATAGATGATACCCATTAGGACAATCTCAATTGCCTTTTTACTATTCTTTTCCGACCGTACTATGTCTACTTGTCGTGTGATGAACGTGCTCATCGCCTTCTTCCCGCTCAGTTCGCGACGCATCCTTGTCCACTCGCGACCACGCCTTTTTAGTTTTGCATTTCAGCCTTTTCAATTACCCTTCTTCCAAGCTTGATCCGCATCTGTGTACTGTTAGCTCACTCCGTCCACCCAGTGCATCCAAATACTCACCCTCATGAATAACAGGCTCCGGAATATCCTTCCTCGCCTCCTTCTTAACCTTCCAATCCGTTCCAAACCTCTTATCCCTCTCACCAACATGCTTTTCAAAGTCAAACTGTCCATCCGCCGTAAAACTCGTCATCAACTTCGGCGGGCCAAGCGGCAGTCTATCCCCGCGATCCGTCTGCCACAAGTGGTACACCTTTCCGTATAGCTCGACCACCTGGTCCATTTCGTAGTTCTCGGCGACTTGCCATGCGCTTTCGGGGACCGCGCGGTTCGGCATGATGAGCATACCGGATTTCACTTCGTAGACGTGCGAGTGCCAGAGTTGACGTTCTTCTTTGTCGAGAGTTTCGTAGAGTTTGGGAGTGATCATGTACTCGATGCCTATAAGCCGTGCGTTGGGTTCGTCGGAGTCGTAGAGGAGACATTGGCGGACGTCTTCGTCTGAGGAGTGTTAGTAGGTGCAAGTAGATGAAGCTGGATGTAACATACTCAAGTGCGCGCAGTAGTGGTTCGCTTCCACGAAGCGTGATGGATCATCAGCGTACGCATGAAAAGCATTAAGATGCGCACAGATTTGCTTCACAGGTCGAAACTCCTACCATAAGTCAGCTCTGCTCAAGACCATCCCAAGCTCCAACGTACCTGCGTCACAGCAGCACCAGCAGTGAGAATCTTGTTCTTCCCCGAAAGAGGCTCCCCCATGCTATCGTTAGTAACGGGAATATCCTTATTATCAGCCATAGCGCTTGTCGTCAAGTTAAGATTTGCGATCGTCGTTGTCTAAATTGAGTGACGTGCTTCGAGAAGCTGTAGCTACCTATTTAAATACTTAATGAGACACTGCAGAAGATTACGTCATGGACTCGCACTTTCCACGTTATGGCTATTGCTGTTTGTCAATTCGACGTCGGATGCCGAAATTGATTGTGTCAAGTGCTGCAATTGATGTTTCTCTTTGAGCGTCAGTATGACGCTGCCATGACTTCCGGGTTGGACTCGGAGCCGTAGGGTCCACTTTGCCGGATGACAAGCGGCTTCGGACGGTCGGTGGGGCCTCTGTGTGCTCCGGCATGCATCGGCTGCGTACAATCCGCATCTCTATCGCCAGGTCAGTTGAATGATCATTCATTCAAGAGAAGAATTGGCATGAATCATGCCTACTTTCATCTGTCTAGCCTGATAATTGGAGGTGCAGATATGTACAGCAGGGACAAAAGAGATACCCTGTAGTCATCCCTTTGTTAATCCCTGGCCCCTTATTCTTCGATCGCATCAGCTTGTTCGGACTAAAGAACAATCGACGCCATTCATTGTCCAGGGCCCGGTTTAATGAGGCTGTTCTGTCTTGTCTGAATATTTATCTGGAGCTAAGCATGAGAAGACACGGTCGCATACTTGCATGAAGTCATGTAGGCACGGGAAAAAGTAGTGTTATGTGGCAAGTTAAGCATGTTTCACGTTAATATGGGATCATTAAAGTCAGTCAAGAGAATGTATTCAAGGATACTAAGCTATCGCTTTCTCGCTATAATGCTAGACCTAGATGGTCTAATCGCAGATGTTCAAAAGACAAAAGAATGCAGTCAATGCTGTTTCCGATCCAATAGTCTGTCGGACAAAATCCCGTGTTGAGATGTCAGAGTGTGGTATGTCGCAGCAAATCCCTTCTTGGGATATCAGAGTGTAGTCGGTCAGTCGCAGAAACCCCCTCTAGAGATGTCAGTTAGTCGGTCGCAATATGTCCCTTACTTTTCAGAGTTCTGGCGAGAGTGCGAGTGCTTGCCGAATCGCTGGCGTCGCTCCTCGAGCTCCTTCTGTTCCTTCTCCTTGCGCAGATCCTCAGCAGACCAGTCAACGTGCTGGTCCCAGATGTAAGAGCTGATAGCATCTTCGCGATCACGCTCGTCCTCGATCTGGCTGAACTTGCGGTAGGCACCCACACGTTCACTCTCGCGATACTGGGCGTAGGTACTGAAGCTGTTGTCACCCAGCTGGGAGGACTGGGAGGGAGAAGCGCTGTTAACCTTTCGCTCCTGCGAAGCCACATAATCGTATTGATGCTGGAAAGGCGCGGCGGTAGGGTCAAGAGGCTTGCCGTTACGAGTAGGGGGTCGGGAAGCAGGAGTCGATCCTCTAGACAATCCAGGGAGTTCCAGACGTTCGGGGGAGCTGCGAGTAGAAGGACCTCGTGACTTCTCTGGAGTAGAGTCGGCAGAGTTACTGCCACGGACAAGAAGATACTTGGGCTGGCCATCATCCTGGTCCTGGCCCCGGAGGTTGATAACCTTACCGTCGGACATCTTGGCGGTGTTGTACTTAGGCTGACCGTTATCCTGGTCCTGGCCACGAAGGTTCAAAGATCGGTTGTCGGACATGATGTCGATAGTGTTGAGTAAGATAGTTGAGTAGGGTGTAAAAAGATTGAGTATCGTAGAGATGCTATTGAGATGTGAGTAGTGCTGCTGGAGTACAATGGTGTATGACAGTGCCAAAGAAAGAAGACTTGATGAGATAGAGAAGAAGAAAATGGTTGAGGCATGGCAGTGGTAGGGACTAAATAATTTTGTAGAGCAGCGGGAAGGAACTGACCGTCATAGTGCCCGACATACTCATGTTTGGTGTTCTTGGGAATGAGCGGCCCAGTGCCAGGAACAAGGCGATGTCCAGTCTTTGTTTGACGTGTTACAGTCGATAACTGGGATGATTTCACTTGAATGGGGTGAACGTTCGAACCAGGCAGCCTTTGTTTCTTTGTATTGAACATGCGAACTACTCATTGTTCTCCGGTGAACTGATGAAGGCTCTTGTCGGGTTCTTTTAAACAATCGAGATTTGACTGGCTAAGTGGGCGAACTCGAAACTTGAACACGTCGCACTGATGACTGTATGAGTGGCTGTGATTTCGGTGAAAGGAAGAGAAACTGACCTTAAGGAAGCGAGCAAGAAAATATATTATGCCCTCAATGAAAACCTTATGTTAGGGTGGTCGCATTGTGTAAGCACGTCGTGATGTTTCAAATGTGTACATTGGCTGAAGAAAACCTCAACTGTGATTATCCCGAGCGAATAGGATGGAAGATCTCACAAGTTGATCCAACATTTTGACTGTATTTCAATATCTGGTATAGATGACAGGAAGGTACCTTGGGAAACATGGAATGATCATGAACATCCACCTCAAGCCGTCCCTGTTCCGGGAACGACTGCCCAAGACTCAGGCGTAAAGACCAAAGAGCCCTCCCGACGCATACTCTCTGGATCAATATACAGCTTCAAGTCTATATTAGACTTGTCGACGTTGGACACCCGGGCGATCATGTAGATGACACAGTAGACCGCGTGCGTTGAGTTATCGGCAGATGGGTCTTGCATCTGCGTAAAGAAACTCATCAGAAGATGTCTAGAAAATGGGGCAATCAAGACTCACCATTTTATACTGTCGCTTACTCACGTAGAAGGGAGTGCGGCAGTGCCCTGTTGTTGACTTGACTTCGATCAGATACAAGGGCTTCTTGGATAGCCAGGTTTGCGAAAGGTATCCTCTTTCTACTAGATGCTTCGTCAAGACACACTTTCGATCATGGTAGCAGATGTCGGCGGTTTCCTGGCTTGTCCATGGTTGCATGTCGGAGTATTTCGGATGGCTGTTGACGAATCGTCTCATTTGACTTTGCCAATTTTCTCGGCCGAATCGTGGTAGGGATGGAGTCATTCCCAGCAGAAGCTCAAATACCTGTTACAGATGTTAGTCAGGTGTTCCAAATATAGGGATCGATATTGAATTACGTATAGTTCACCTAGGGCCCCAATGCGCATGTCTCGTTCTTGGGAACTAAAGCGCTGCGATAGTTTGACGCCCTCATCCTCAATTTCTGGTAGCGCACTGAAAAGACCGGACATATCATAAGCACCCGAACCAGGAAGTGTTCCTATACTTGCGTGAGAGATGACATTGTCAATTAGACCCACGTAGTACTCTTCGTCTTCAATCGTAGAGGGTAGCGTGGCACCGCCTGGGCCCTCGAACTGGAATGAAGAGCTTGATTGCACGCCGGGTGAAGATCCAAAGACAAAAGCGGGGTGACTGGGTGTTCCAGATGGTGTTTGCTCAGAAAAGAGCCCTCCGGATTTTCTGACTAAGTTGTTTGATCGTGGCGTGCGATGTCCAGATGGCCCTGCATCCTGGTCGAAGTAGTCAGCTGTTGACGATGTTGGTGTGAAAACTCGCCCAGTGACAGAAGAATTCGATGTGACGGGACTCCTTTGCCGAACGGGGAGATCTAATAACGTCGGAGGTGATCTGATGTCAGCGAACTGTTGTATGATAGATCCCTCGGGACTGGAAATATCGTCTTCACGGATTTCTGGGTGTGTCGGAAGCTGAGAAGCAGATTCGCCCCCCTCATCGTTAGAGTCTAGCTCGTCGTGACTCTGCTCCTCCTCATTGCAGACCTCAGAGTCTTCAATCTCTTCGGTATAGTCTGTTTGCGAAATGTTGTACTCTGGGTCAAGTTTCTTGTCAGACTCTGCCGAGATCGCGACGTCAACAATTCCCTCTGCTTCCAGAATCTGCGTGACATTAATGAGCGGCGCATTCAAGATTGCCGCCACAATCTGCACTGCCTTCGACCCAGCGTGTTTGACTTGTAGTGTAACTGGATCCGTCATCATCCACTCCAACAAACGTCGCGGGAGCGCAGAGAAGTAACAGAATCCTTGTGTTTTGGGATCACGAGGGACATAAACCTTGAGGTTAGCGCCATCGTCGCGTATGTGTAACTCGCTTCGGTCCTGAACGTGGACTATACCGTGCCCATCTTGAGATAAATGGAGCTCGGATGAGATGCCGTCCGTTTCGTAGACCTTGGTGCCGTCGAGGAGCCAGTACAGATCAGGGTTGTCGTCTTGTGTTCGGGGACTGTTGAAATGGACTGCGATTCTGTAACATAGGTAGGTTAGCTAGGCAATTGATCATTTAGGTAGAATGAAGTACCTGTAGAGACACTCGGCCCTCTGGTCTATTTCACGGTCCGGAGACTGCAGTTTGTCCATACTTCCACCTGATACAGTAGAGATCTCGCGAACAGAAGTTGAGAGATATCTCGACTCCAGACTGAGCCACGAGAGGAATGGTCGTAGTCGGCGAACCTCATCGAGCGTGAAGTCTAACGTCTTGGCTTGTGGACCAAAGATGTCCCCCAAAGTCTTGCGATCGGTGATCGCGAATTGAGTACAACCTGACTGCAGCTTCACCGACCCGTTCGGATACTTCACGGGGAAGACTGCCCCTCGAAAGACTGGCTCTTCGTCAGGTAAATGCTTTGTCGAAGATAACAAAGAGTTGAGTGCCCAGATAGTTTCTTTGACAGCAGCAATCGGAGGAGACGGAACCCTGGTACCCATCTCTTTGAGCTCATCATATGCCATGTCGAGCGTGAGTTCTTGCACACCGAGAAAGCCGACGAAGAAATCGTCCAAGCTGGGATAGAGGTCGTTGAGTGCGACTCTGCCCCGGATCTGCGTGGCACTAGACCACAGACACTCGCTGACTGTATACCAACGGCTGACGTTGCCAGCGTTAAAGTAGATCAGCTTCTCTTCCAAGAATGCCTTCCTAGATGATTGTTAGTTGGATACCATAAGATAGTGACGGATCCATACCTGAGATTTGAAGCATCATCACTCATCAAGTTCCATCTCTCTTGATCCAGGGACTCGTATATGCTGTTCACCAAGTCGAAGTCCTCACCCGCCAGAGCCTTGGAATTCCGGAGCTCGTCCAAGTAGTTCTTCCAAGAGCAATCCCCAACGTCCAAGGTTTTCCTAAAGAATTGCCGTAATACTTCGAGGTCTTCTTCTGATCGGTTGAATGTGGTTCGGTAGAGATGCGCAAGGGGGTATGCTGTCTGCATATCTTCTCGGGCGTTCCAAAGGCATTGGTCTGGAGATGCCCATGTTGCGTGCCGGGACTTGCATGCGGGGATATATACAAGCTTCCCATCCTTAATTGATTCCCTGCGTCTGTCAGTAGTGGTCGCCTGTCATTTGTAGATAAGAGCTCACCTTGCTTCGGCCTGCGCGTCAAGGAAACTGTCGGCGTCGCGACAACGAGCGTGAATGACCTCGTAGAGATCCAAGACCCTAGCATTTCGACGAACTCCAGCTGCAGCATTACTATAGCGGATAGTCTTGAGGATGCTCAGGTAAAACCGAAGGTCGTCAGTATGACCTACGCCTAGGTGGTCAACCAAGAAGCCCCATTTGGTCGTGTAGGTACTCGATGTGATAGGTTCGCCCAAGTCGAGAAAAATGAAACCTTCATCCTCGACATAGCGAGAAAGCTTCCCTTCAAGCTCTGGCAAAGGTAAGTAAGTCGTTGATAGGGGCTCCGCTAAAGAGAACTCGTCTCTGCCTCTGCAGGGGACCTCCAGCTCGCGCAGCTGTGCAAGAAGCTCAGCAGATTTCATGGACTTAGTACCCTCGTTTTTCCAAGCTCGCTGCAAAGCTCCTAGAATATAGCCAGGGCGCTCCCGTTCAATATAACGGAACTCACGAGAGATCGACAATCGCTTTTGTGAATCTTTCGCTACAAGTCGCAAGTGGCGCCATAAATGCAGTCGCAATTCCAACCACTCCTCCCAATCCCACATGAAACCCTGTGGTGTCGTGGGTATCTCAACTAAGTAGTTATCGTGAAGGAACGGCATTTCCAGGCCCGGAGCGCCGTCGGCTTTTGCGAGCGATTTGAGCGCTTCATGCTCGTTTTCTGTCGGCATATAAACGGCGTTTTTGAGAGGCTGGCACGGTTTCTGCCATTGATTGTATACGTGAAAGCCCTTGAGACGGGTTGGAACCTCTCCTTCTTCCAGAAGACTTTCAGAAAGGTACAGAAACTGGAGATGGGCAACAGAGGCAGAAAGAACATCCGTGCCGGCCCAAGGAACCGCCGGTTTCTCCATTATCAAAGTTCTAACATCTTTGACAAGTGCCTCAACGACGCCAAGTTTGTCAAATAAAGCGCGCCGGTCGGGGTTACTCGATGCGTCTGTGTCGACAAGTTTCAGAGGGAGATCTTCGGGAATAGCAAGCTGCTCAGAATGGGAATAGTAAAGGCGACCACTGCTAGGAGAAACCCATTTCCCGTTTCCTAGCGGGATCAGCTTCAGATTGTTGAGGCGTATGCTGACGGACGGAAAGACGAACAAGCCCTCCAGCTTCAGAAGCGCTCGTGCTGCAAGAGAATGCCACTGATCGTCTGTGTCGGGGCTCTTCATCCTCGATGTTTCGGAGTTCTTCGCAAGGTCCCTTTCGATACGCTTGATCACAGCTAGCGCATCGGCGTCACAAAGGCCATACGGCTCCAAGAGTTTGAGGTCATACTCGGTGTACTCCTTGGCCAGATACATCTCTTCAACGAGGTCCAAGAAGAGAGGATCGCCATTCTCATCGCGTAGCCATGACTGAAGTCGACAAACATTATTAATGTATTTCAGCTCTCCAGAGACGAGTGTGCGGAGAACCTTGACACCGGCCATTCTTGTTTCGATCCTTTCGAGGAGACTTAACCAGAATTCATCCCAAGGATATGTGTTTCGTTGTGGTAACCATCGCATCCACTGGTATTGGAGTGTTGGATGCTGGCAGAACTCCTGGACGGCTTTGATGAAGCAGTCGGCAATGCCTCTTAAGAGCGCCCGGTTTCGAAGAGAGCTTACTACGATGCCTTGACGACTCGCTTCGGTGACGAAATCGGTATGAATGAGAAACTTTGAATCACAACCTGTTAGCACCCGTCTCCATCAAATTTGCACAAGAGACGCCGTCAATTACCTTGAACCCCATCGGTCGCATCGGAAGAAACGCAAAGACATCCTGATTCTCGACGATGGGAGCCTCCTCATCCGTCAGAGGGAAAGCTAACACAACCTCGGTAGAAGAATCAGCGCGATCGCCTTCTTCTGAGTATGTTCTGTTCTCGCTCCGGGGAATGTTCTCAGCGATGTGCTTGGTGACATGGTACTGTCTCTCCTCCATACCTTCCGGCGTCTCCTTCCGGATGGTTGCGGGGTTGCTTCCATGGAGAGAATAAGTAGTAGTCGATGTTTCATCGTCATCGGTGTCGAAAAAAGAGACCTGAACCTTGCGTAGCTTCCGTAAGAAGAGCAAAATGGTGTGCTGCAAATCTTGAAACTGTAGGCGAATTGTCTCGCGCCGCCTTTCGTCCTCGTCTGGGTCCTCACTCGTATGAAGCAGCAGGGTGATGCGAGTCAACGACTCACCGATGGGCTCTTCTCTCTCTTCCCACACAGGAGTAACCATCCCAAGACCAGAGTCTCCTTGCCGATGTGTGAAGGAGAAAGAAAAGTCGTTTGACTGAATATGCACTTTCCAGGCAGCCATAAAGACGGACTTGAACCCAATGCCTTTCTCTCCAATGTAGCCAGCAGCGCCAACCTTTGAACTTTTACCGATCGCGCAGATCGCTTTCAGGTTCTCGGGCGTGAAGCCATTCTCGTTGCATTCAATAGTGACCTTGTCGGGGTATACCTTGAAAGAGACATACGGATCCTGCCCTTTGGAGATGGCTGTGCTGTAATTATTGTCATCTGCATTCTGGAGTAATTCAAAGACAAATCTGGCGTTGCTTGTGTAGAGGTTTCTTGCAAGTCTGATCTGAATGTGAGTATGACTGTCATCAAGCTGAGATTCGCTTCTAGTACGTACGTCAAGACAGCAGAGCCGATCATCTCATCTTTTCGAAGGAGCGCTTCTTCTACCTCACGCCGAAGTTCAGGATTGATGTCTCCAATCTTCGCAAGCTGCTCTTCGCCAAGATACCCGCGTTCCTTCGCGATCTCTTTCACCAGATCTCGAGCCGTGCGCTGGCCATGCTCATCCTCGGTGGGCATCGTTGCATGCAGCCCAGTGGACCCTGGACCCTGAAGTTGTCGGAGTGCCGAGATCTGCAGTGGGGGAGAAGCAAAGACAAGATCGATGGCACTTCAAGAAAAAGCTGGTCGGGGGATAAAAGTTCTTTTTACCAGTGAGATTAATTTGCCCACTGGGAATCGTACGAGTTCGGGAAGTTGCAGTGGCAGCGGGATGCAGGGGCTCAGCTTGAGACGCGAAGGTGCGGGAGTGATTGGCTCAGATCATCGCCAAGGTGTCAGGCCTTCCACGCCAACACTGGCTCAGTGGTCATTTGGCCTTTGCTGCAAAACCCGAGGCGCAGCTAGATGAATTGTTAATTAACTTGCCTGAGATTAATACGTCTTATTTTGGTGAGGTATACAAGTGATGTTGACTATTGTTGAAGGTGGATGCAGGCTGAATATTGTAAATGTCGATGCACCAGGACGAAAGGTGCATTGGTAAAGCCAGCTTATTTCCGCATACTGACTGAGAAAGAGTTCATATCGACGACAACGACCTATCCTCGCTGTTGTGCTGCTGGAAGACACGAGGACTCCATTAGCTCACCTGGCAACATGACCTTACGATTGTTCACAGTTGGGCTCCGCATTATTTAGGACTCCTTGAGATTGACTTGCTATGTGTTCGCGGACCATCTCTCAGTCTTCCACAAGTCTACATCCTATATCCTTCCATTTAATGCCACACCAATTTTAGTTCTCGTCTTCATTCCTCCAACCTCTCCATATCAGTCAGATACTTTCTCGATGTCAATTGATCTGATTAGGCCTTTCCGTCAAGGAAGGACTTCAAAAGAGCAAACTTCTCGCCATGTTCGCGCCGCTTCTCAGCAGTCTCAGCGCTGAAGGAGAAGTTTACAGGGCGTCGGGAGACATGGGCGCCACCGGGACTCTGGCCTTCCTCGACCTTCTGAGCATCATCAACGTGCTGGACCTCCTCGATGTGCTGGACCTCCTGAGTTTGACCCTCGCTCTGTTCGGAAGTCTTGGGTACCTGGGGGTTCCAGCGGCTGGTCTCAATACCAACATCCCGTTCGAGCCCGTTCTTGATAGCTGTAAGAAGAAAGTCAGCATGGAGAGAATTGTCAAAGCAAGGAAAGTGTATTCTTACAAGTGTCAGAACTAGTCTCGACGGTAGCCTCGTCCTCGCGATGATAGTCCTTGGCAGGGGTAGAGTCGATACCAGGAGTAGAGTCAATGCCAGGATTCTCGGCAGTGATAGCCTCGCTAGTCCAGGAGTCGACACGGGGGCCTGAACCAGCCTCAGTGTGCATAGAGGCATCAGTAGCAGCTTGCTCAGGGGAATAATCCTTGTCGATAGCGACTTCGACGAAAGAGGTGTCGACAGCGGCAGAATCGACAGTAGGCTTGGTGACACCCTCAACCCAAACATGCTCCTTGGCAGGCTCTTTGGCAGTTGCTTTGGCCATGATGACAGAAGCGTCGGGGTGGTAGGGGCAAGTGTTCTTCGAATGCCAGAGCTTCTTGAGGAGCGAAGAGTGTTCCTCCCAAGCCGTGTCGGGAACAGCAGGTCGCTGCAAGAGGGCGGACTCAAGGATCTCTCGGTCTTGACGACGATCTCTAACGTTGTCCTCCCGAGTGGTGCAAGAAGCACATCGAACCTTGGTGACAGAGCTGAGATCGACTCCATCGGTAGGGACGACGCGGGTGACGGTACCACAAGTGCCGAAGAAGCAGATGCAGGTGCCGCGAGAGAGATCACAGACGACGCGGTCGTGCGCGATCATGTGGAGCTTGCCACAAGTAAAAGACATCTCGGGAGCGCTCATAGGAGCGCACTGCGCGATGGTGATGGTTTCAACACACATTTTGTTGTCAAGTTCAAAGGTCAACAAAGAGTGTGGTGTTTCGAGGGTGCTGCGACGACGCGATGATGTGAGTAAAGGAGACGATGAAGGGGGAAGGAAGGGGTAGAGGCGAAGACCACTTACCTACAAAAGCTTGGGGCTCAAGAGATGAAAAGAAGTAGTGGTTGCCCCGGAGCTGTGTGGCAGTTGTTGTTGGGAAAGGAAGGAAGACTGGAGGTGGAGTGGGAGATGAGAGGGAAGGTAGACGAAAGTGCTGGCCCGAGGAATCAGGCAGCCGTGGGGTGAATCGAAGCAGCAAGAACGAGGGGGAAGTTAAGAAGTCCAGCACGGGCTATAAACAGAAGGCTCAAGTTCCATTTACAATAGGTGCTAGTGGAAATGTCCAGTAGAAGTGAGGGGCTTGACCAGTAAACGAGTGTGAGTTAGAGGAAGAAATTGCCCTGGGAGCCTGATCGATGGAGATGTAAGGAGGATGTTCACTCCACGGAGAAGAGAATGGAAGGTGCCTAGGTGACTGAGTGCAAATTGATCAAACTGACGCCTGCCTAATCTCCTTTCTTTGGTGGGCCTTGGTGTGCTTGGGAAGACGACGGCTGGTGAAGTAAACAATTGCGGGAATCAAATCTGAGTATCGTGGAAAGGCAATGAGTGTTTGCTATTTATGCAAAGAGGTCTCCTGAAGAATAATTATATCGTGCCTAGGCATAGGTGTGTGGTGTTATACTAGGCGGCTCGATCATGCACCAAATGCCCTTCTCGCTTCCCTCCTTCCAATCTTTTTCTCTTCTTCCCAAAACCATCAACAACATGAGTACGCAAAAGTGACGCCTCTTTCCGATTATCCTCAAGAAGCGCTTTATTACGCTATTACCTTGGAAGTGGCTGGGCTTTGCTTACCCTTCAAAGCTACCTAGGTATTGGCGAAAAGGATGCACCGACAAAGAGGCCAGTTGACTCCTACAAATTCGGCCAGCAGCGACCTTCAGTACCGAGTTAATAACTCGCCCAAGTGAAGATTGATAGCTACCTTACTTAATAACTCTTGCTCTGTCGCCGTCGAGAAAGCTCGGAGTGACATGGCTCATGGCCATGACAAACAACAAACCGAATTTGAGACGAGGGAAGCAACATCCTTCTAGCACCGCATGTACTTACCGGTCAAAAGCAAGAAGAAGGGTTTGCTCTGCCAAATGTTTGATACGTCATACTGACTGATTGTCCCCTGAGCGGGAGCACAGCAGCTGCCATTGCCAAACTTAGCCGACAATTGAACAAATCGCATCATTTACGGACGCAGGACACACACCTCCAAAAGGTCGACGACGTTCTAGAAGCAGACCCTATTCCCTCGAGCCGCAGTAGTCAGGCATCCGAAATACGAGACAGTCGAAGCCGTGTGATCAGAAGGGCTGTTCTGTTGAGTGGGCATTACGAGCATCTTCAGATATGTCACCATCAAAGCCTAACTAGCGAGAGAGTCGGAGAGCGATCGATGTCCCGAAATGGAACCCTCATCTTCGCGAGGTCCCATGTCCAAATCGCTGCTGGACACAGGGAGTCACATGGTCCAAGCACTCGAAGTTCCTACGACATCTTGGCTTGCATCTTGGGTCAATATCCCCTCCTCTGAGCAAACTCTGTGGGTTACCCTAATCGGCATCCGACATTCCCCCGCTATAGCCAAGCCAACAGCTTATTTTACTTCTAGGATTGAATATTCATCTGATCAGAGACTCAGACCTTGGCGAAAGGACGAGCGCGGCCAAGGGAACAGGCAACAGAATTAAAGATTGGGTCCTTCTCCATACCAAGACCGACCGAAGCTGGGGGACGCGTTTGCGGTACTTCTTGTCGAGGTAAATTGGGTCAAGTTCCACTGTTTGGAGATTAAAGTGTCGGTCTGTTTCGATGATCGGTTGAGTTTATTTGAACATCATCAATCACATCGAATATCAGCGGAGAACGGATGATGCAGATTGTCATTGGTGTCGTGTTGATCAGACTGGGACTCAATGGTTGGCCATGAAGATAAGCTTGTTCCACGTGCGTAACAAGATCCGGGGTTTGTCCAAGACAATGACCATCGAAACAGAAGCAGATACCCGATGTCATTCCCGCAAACGAAAAGACGAAAGACGCACATAAACTTGCAAAAAGAAAGTTGACGTCAAGCGCTATGTTCGCTCGGCAGACTGTGACGCACGCCCAGACTAGCGCCAAGCTACCCTTGTCGCGTGAGGGTCACCCATTTAAGCTTATTCAAGTCAACTTACAGTGGCTCCATCAGCCAGGGTCTGGCTCCTCGGGCTTCTACTGATCACAGTACCGGAGAGACATCTACACACTTGGCGGGTGGGCGGGTTTAAGGTTTCGGAAAGCCGGTGATTGTAAGTCGATCAATTGACTTTCAATAGAACTCAATTCTAACGACTCCGCGATAGTGCTTTGAGATTTGAATGTTTGAGATGGCACATCGGCGGTGGTCTTTGGAGATGAAGCTCAAAACTCCAGCAGTGAAATCACACTTCACCGCAAAGAAAACATCAAAAAGCCGCATCTACCGTCACACCACATAAAGCTTCCCCTTTCATCCTCCGTTACATCCGCCGCGTCATCAACATTAAACGAAATCAGCAAAGAGACAATGAGCACTTCTTTCTTACATTTTCTCGGCCAACGTCATAAACCGGGTTGCCCAGACAGGGATACACCGAGACTTGAGCCGCGCCCAGCCAAAGAAAACGGAATCCAATAAGGCGATCATACTTGGCGAACTCTCCACTCCTCCAGTATCAAACGGCTTGCCCAGTGTGGAGAAAAGCTTGGGAATCCTTCGAGGAAATCCATATAATAAATGATGGATTGTCCACTGATCTTTCCTCTGCTTGTTTTCCTCGTTACATTCGACACCAAGGAAAGCCACCAGAATCCGGGGCTCCAAGATCTTCCCCAGACTTTCAAAGCTTGTCAGTGACTGCCGACCTGCTTGAGCCGGTCGTATTTATCTCTTCTGTCTCACTTGAGTTCGAGTGCACTACTCAACCGGCATCATGCCGCCTCCAAGAGCAGACGATGAAGCTCCTCACCAGGATGATTACATCAATGAAAGCCACCGCAACTCCAGCAGCAATGGCACTTTCGTCAATGATAATCCCAACATTGGCGGCGAGCGTCGTGTCTCCAAGGCGACCCTTCTTCGCAACCCTCTGGCGGGCATGACGCGAGCTGAGATCCTTGCTGATGTCGACGCTTTTGTCGACCAAAGAGGTCTCCAGGAGCATCGTGAGGATTTCCGCAAGGGAGCTCTCGTCGCCCAGGTGAATAACACGCCGGGCGCATATGAGAGAATTGATATTCTCACTGAGGATGAGAAGGCTATCCTCCGGAAGGAGGAGACACATCGATGGCACCAACCCTTTGCTTTGTACTTCCTTTGCACTCTTTGTGCTGGGTCCGCTATCGTGCAAGGTATGGATCAAACCGCTGTCAACGGTGCTCAGGTATGTTTTCCCCCAAGAGAGAGATTTATTCAGTCTTCTAACGATGATTCAGGAATTCTATTTTAAGGAGTTCGAGATAAACAATGTATGGATGAGAGGCTTCACCAACGGAGCACCTTACCTCTGCTCCGCTCTCATCGGTTGTTGGACTAGTCCCATTCTCAACAAGTACACCGGCCGTCGCGGCACGATCTTCATCTCGTGTGCTATGTCCGGTATCACTGGTTTCTGGATGGCAGCCGCTACCACGTAAGTGTATCAGTCTTGGTTGAACCAGCTCCTCTAATAGCTCTCTAGTCTTCCAAACTTCATCGTTGCTCGCCTCATGCTTGGTTTCGCCGTCGGTGCAAAGTCCAGTACTACTCCTGTCTATTCTGCTGAATCAACACCAAAGAATATTCGCGGTGCATTGACCATGATGTGGCAAATGTGGACGGCTTTTGGTATTGCCCTCGGCTTCATCGTCTGTGTCGCTTTTGAAAAAGTTACCATCATTGGAGGCCCTTACTCCCCTTGGCGATGGATGATGGCATCCACCTCTGTTCCTCCACTTCTTGTCATGATTCAAGTCTACTTTTGCCCTGAGAGCCCCCGCTGGTACATGGAACGCGGCAACTATATGAAGGCCTTCCGATCTGTTCGAAGGCTTCGCTTCTCCCCCGTTCAAGCCACACGAGATATGTATTACGCATACAAGTTGCTCGAACTTGAGCGTGGTGAAAGAGAGGGTCGAAACCTGATCAAGGAATTTTTCACTGTTCGTCGAAACCGACGTGCTGCTCAGAGTGCCTGGTTCTGCATGGTAAGTACATCATCTATGTTTCTCGATTTGGACTAAAAGCTAACCAATTAAACAGTTCATGCAACAATTTTGTGGTGTAAATGTCATCGCGTATTACTCAACTTCCATCTTTACTAATGCTGGCTACTCCCTTTCTGAAGCCCTTCTCGTCTCGATGGGAGGCGGCCTGATCAACTTCCTCTTCGCCATCCCGGCCATCTACACCATTGACACCTTCGGTCGACGAAACCTTCTACTCGTTACGTTCCCTCTCATGGCAGCCTGTCTTTTCTTCACTGGCGGTGTATTCAACATCGAAAACCAACAGGCTCTCATCGGCACTGTAACCACAGGTCTCTACCTTTTCATGGCTGTCTACTCTCCCGGTCTAGGCCCGGTACCCTTTACATACAGTGCGGAAGCCTTCCCTCTACACATTCGAGACATCGGAATGGCATCTAGTACCGCCATTACGTGGGGCTTCAACTTCATCATCAGCTTTACCTGGCCCGCCCTTGAAGATGCTTATGGTATCACGGGCGCTTTCTGCTGGTATGCCGGATGGAACGTCTTTGGATGGATCTTTTGCTACTTCTTCCTTCCTGAGACCAAGAATCTGACTCTTGAGGAACTTGACAATGTCTTTGGTGTTAGTAACAAGGAGCACGCTTCTTACTACGCGAGAAAGTTGCCCTGGTACTTGAAGAAGTATATCCTTCGCACAGATGTCCCGCCCTTCCCTCCTCTGTACGAGTTTGCGGGGAACGATGGACATTATCCCCAGGAGAAGCCTGACACTAGGCACATTGAGGGTAACGGCCTTACTCCCGATGCTGCGGACAAGGAGCTCATTAGTGAGCGCAGATGAGTGCAGCAGTGCATTTGGGTAATGAACATTATATGATAACCTTCCAAGACTTGGGGGCTGTCTTGGAGATGTTTACGGAGGAATGAGAGATGTAAGACAATGGCATATTGGCTCTTTTTGGAGCATGATATGATATTAAATAGTACTATTAATTGGATACGATCACGCTGCAATAATATGCTTCTCCCTATCACTTGTAATTTCATTTTGCAAAATACGTTGAAAGTAAGTAAGCAAAGCGATAATGCACCCGCCAAGCACTTCCACGATGTTTGGCCTGGAGCCTGATTTGTGGACAGGAGCTTGTCTTAGTTGTATCGCGGAGAATATCTATGGTTCTGTGGGTAGGAATGTAACACACAATCTTAGCTGAAAGCTTGATTATCTGTGAGAGTAGAGTGGTAGGAGGAGAGTGCTCAAGGCAGACTTGGGTGGCAAACGGGGCCGTCTGCAGAGCCTCAGCATATTCTGTGGCTGAGGTCCCATACTCTCTGCGAGCAAGCATAATAGGGGGCCAAAAGCTGGACCGACTCTCTCCAACAAGTCCAGGCTCTGCTCCTGTTACGACAGAGAGGTGGCTCATCCTGTGAAGCACAGCCTCTCGAAACTTGAGTCCTGCCCTGGCTTGAAAGTTCCATCGGCCTGGAAGTAGGCCATTAGCCACATGCATTCCTTCCATAATAGGACTCTTAGGCACTGTTGGGAGGCAGTGGCACTTGCCACTCCAGCTGAGCCTGCTGGCATTGGCCTGGTAATGTGGAAAAACTTCCGCAGCAATTGCACATTTGGACACCCTCGCTACCATTTTACCGTCATTGTTCACCACAAATACGAATAAGATGCATGCGAATTAACCATAAATTGCTTTGTTGTGTTGCAGCGCCCGGTCAGATGATGTTGTGCTGGTCAGAGCAGCATGCAAGCGCAGCCTGATGCAGGTTGGTTGGCGACCATGCATCCAAACAGTAGGAGTGTCTTACGTACCTTTCAGCGCCACAGCGCGTAGATAGCAAGGGTGCGAACGATAAGCATAAGTATCATGAATAAACTGCCCCAAAGACCCTGTTATCTATTCGTTCTGAAATCTGTTCTACGTTGTTTTTCTTTTCTCTGCTAGATTATATGGCTAATTAAGATCGTATACAGCAATCTTTCGGGCTGAAATCCACTTCACATTTCGTCGTTCACGCCTCCCATAGCCATTTGATCGCTGCACAGTATCCCTGTTCCCATCCATTCGTTCCAATTACGGTCATTCGAACCCAAACCCGACAATATGAACGCGGATATCGAAATGTCGACACCAATAAATCAATCGATCGAACCTGGTGTCGAGGAGGAACCAGAGGCACAACAGCCGTCTCGTTCACAGCCCCCTAGCCGGCCGATTTCGCACGACGCACAAGACAAACCTTCTACAAGGTTCCTAGTCTTGATCAAATATGTGTTCAAAATCAAATCTGCATTTGAAAAAGCCTGGGTGGATATAAGTTCCCCCGGCAGGCTGAAATCTCCCCAGTCACGTCGGGCAGGGTGTCAGCTGCTCAGTATCATCTGGATTTCAGGCTTGTTATGTTTACTAGTCTACCTGCCCTATGGAGCGCTGGCCCCTTTGGAGACCCCTTGTCAATCAGATGGAGATTTTGAACTCGACACAAGTAATAACATGTTTGAAGGCACATATAACGGGAAACCACAGTTCAGGCCGTTCATGAATCGTGTCAACCGCTGGGCTTTCACAAGGTTCTTTCAAATTAACCTGAGCTGGGAGGTGTCAGACTTTACCTCTGCCAAGGTCACTGACGTGACTTGGGACTTGGTAAGAACTGTCCTCAAGTGAATCAAAAGCAATACATATACTGAAATAGAGTTTTTAGGTTGTTGGGCGAGGAGGTCAAGGCATCATGTCTCTCGTCATGTGGTACGTGTTTACCGAGTACCTCGAGGTAGCTGTCGCCAACGAGCCTGTTACGTTTGCAACTATGTGGCTTCTGCGGTTTCACCAAGATACTTCCCTGTTGTCAACCACACAACTCTTCGTCGAGTTCTTTCGACGTGGTCTTGCGTCAAGATTTGCAATGTTTATTATGATTACAGCCGTTTCTTTCACCCTTGCATTTTCGACCATCGCTGGCTCAATGACTGGATATGCAACATCTAATGAGCCTTATGTGAAAGCGCAGGACGGGAACCTTTTTCTATTCATGGAAGTGCGCCCGATAGCCTACATCATCCATGATGGGGATAGATTGGATGGGTACACCGAAAATTACCTCGTACCTTGGATGAACGGTGAGAAGACAACTATAAATTACCCCCTGAATTGAAGTCTGACTGGTTGTTACAGACACTTTTTCCGTGTTCACTTACTGTGGCGAGTACAACAACCCCTACAATGATTCTGACTGTCAATTTCAACGAGATATATCACAGTGTATGATCTACCGTTGACTCTTCTCCATATCTTGACTAACTCGTCGGTCTACCGTAGATGTTCAACTATATGGCTTTAATGCAAGCGGCAGCCAAAATGGAGGAGACCACGATAATACGACGGAATTGGATGGCCAGAAGATAGACTGGCCACCACTCAGGATATCGGCATATTATTTACCCACGGCATTCTATTGGAACAGGACTGCGGACCAGGGGGAAGAATCACCGCCTTACGGTGAAACATCTGACATGAAATACATTCTTGACAACAGAGAGTATAGCCTGTCAGAATTGAAGCAACGTGGTGTCTGCCAGCCCACCCAAGATGTAAGTCTTACAAGCATCGGAAGTGCATAAAGACTAACCTCTACCAGGATGAAACTCAAAAGTATCAGTGGGGATTTTCTTTCCTCCAACTATATTTCGTAATTCTCTTCCTCTTCCTATGGTCTCTTGCACTGATGTGTCTATGGAGACAAGCGCACGAGACATTGAAAATCAACCGCCGCGAAACCTCATCACAGCACTGGAAGGGCCTGTTAGAGTTTGCAAATGCAATCGCAATCCAACTGGAACAGGCCAATATACAAATCGACAATCTTTCGGACAAAAGGCTCAAGGATGAGATCCAAAAGATCTTACACGGTGGCTCTATCTCATCACAGCCTCTTTCTGAGGGATCCTCAAGCCTTGGGAGTTTGCTGCGCCAAGGAAAGTGGTGGATTGGGTCTTACATCTGCATCATGACATTGATACTGCTGGATATCACGAGAGGTACTCCTGTGTTCGCCGGTCTTCCGCTTCTGTTTGCGATATGCCTAATGGTTGCTTTTGCAAACGGATCTACCGTTGTCGAGAGAAGCTCTTTGTTCATCGTTGGAAGCGTATTATGTTATCCTATAGGACTTATTGGTTCATTCAACGCCTTATTGTTACCTGGAGTTATTGTTGGCATTTTCCTAGTGTCTGCTGTTGGAACTACAAAAGGGAGTCGCTTTGTGCTTTTCTTATTGCCCTTTTTCTTTAACTATCTTCCTGTCGTAAGCGTGGTCGGTTAATAGTGTATTGGTGTTATGGGCAACGTTTGCGGTTTTTCAAAGGCGTTCTTAGAGAGGTCCTAGAGGCCAGTAACAAGCTTATACCATTCGAATCCAAGGTAATCTCGTCTATATCTTGATGATTACAGACAAGTGAATTCCAACTGCCGCTGCCGTCGACGGAGAAGAACATCAATATGAGATTGTGCCACTCCACGGGTTTCCGACGGTCCTGGGTCCCATAGGATCGGCTATTTGAATACAAGATACACCGATACTTCTTCAAGAAAGGACAGAAGAACTGGTCCTGTATCTTCATAGTCCCTAAGCAGATGGCGAATAATCTTGTAGACCTCATAGTGTACCACTGCTTTTAGAAGGATGGTTTAACAATGGCTCGTTCTTAGACTATTTACTTGGATTTACTCATCCTCTCGTTATAAAATGCGGTCACAGCGCTGTAGGTTTCCATTCTGGTTTGTTGCAGTATCCCCTTGCATAGATCAACAGCCTAGAAAGATGATATGTTCTCCCTAGGCCGGCTTTGTTAGACAGACAGGACTGAAAATGTTTTACTTGGAAATCCTCCATTGGAATATCCCAACCTCGTTTCATTTTCAAGGGCAGTACAAGCTGGAAATGCTGTCGATCTATGCCTTTAAAGTCCAGCGCTGAGCCAAAAACACCTGCAGCGCATTGATACTGATGACGCGGAAGCATTGTAGGACCAGTCAAAAATACCAAAATTCGCAGCCTGAATGAGACCTGCATATTTCGACTGGCAGTTAGTGCTGACAGCACTGTCAAAGTTGCTTGGCATGGATTTCCCCTGAACTGAGCTGAGATGGGCAAGTTTACGCAAAGTATCCTGTAGCAACGCTTAGATATCGCAGATCTTTTGGCTGATCTCGTATTCTTTATATTTATTCGATTCTCATATGAATTTAAATTACCATTATTCTTATCTTTCTAACTCACTCCTAATAATCGATCTCTACTCCTAAATTTTCCAGAAACGCTCAATATGCTCGCTGCAGCCAAACGGCCCATGATCTCGCCGTCCGTGGTTGAAATAGAATCATTACCTGAGTCACCAACTTCGAACATCAAGAAGGCTCCGAAAAAGCCCGAAGCTGTTATGAGATCGATCAAAAATGCATTTAGAGACGCGTGGAAAGATATAAGCTCCCTGCAGCGATTCAAATCACCTCAATCGCGTCGTGTCGTCGCTAAACTTCTCTTATTGGCGTGGAACGTGTCTCTACTATCCTTGATCGGCAAGTTATCCAGTATGTTAGTTCTGGGTACGCAATTGGATTCACCTTGCCATCCTGACGGAGAGTTCTATCTCAATGCGAATGACACTTTGGGCAACGAGTTCCGTCACTCTAACGACTGGGGAAACGCCAAAGGCTTTTTCCAGATCACGCTCAGCTGGGGCAATTTCGACTTCACTACCGCTAAGCTCATCGATGTGGCCTGGGACTTGGTAAGCTCTTTGGACTAGAGTTTCATGATGCACCTGCTAATGAAGCCGGACTAGGTCGTTGGACGGGGAGGTCCAGTTATAATGGGTTGGGTACCCTGGCGTGTTTTCAGTGAATACCTCGAAATATCGATTGCAAGCAAACCTGCTACTTATACCATCTAGATTGTCTTTTATTGGGGATATAGAAATACCTCAGTGTTTCAGCCAATTCATTGATCACCCACAACAGTTGAACGTCGGGGCGGGGGAACTGTGAAGGCAGATTCGGGTGGCAACCAGTACCATCTGCAGTCTACAGAACCTCAACATACCCGGTAGTGGAGCCTATGCACAGGCGTAGCTTCTTCTATTAAGCAGTCTGCCGAAACTTGCACCCCTTCCCCGCATGCGAGCTCCATCGAGCTGAAAGTACAGTAGGCAGTTGATCACAAGCATTCCCTCGGATAGGGGGGCTCTCTAGCTTTGAGTTTGCAGGGAATCAGCCGCACTTGCCACTTCAGCTGAGCCTGCCAAGAAAAGTGAGAAAAGGTGCGCGGAAGCTGCAGAATTGAACACCTTCGTCTTCTTGAAACTTTAAGCGCCTTTGTTAGCTTGCATAAGCCTGCATAAATAGGATCGTGTCGCGCCTTGTTGTATCAGAATGACAAATAAAATGATATTGTGTTGGTTTAGTGGAACACATTAACTCAGCCTGTTGCAGGTTGATTGGCGACCATGTATGTAAACGGCAGTAGTACATCTCTTGAGACCAAAAGCTTGTGGGAACACACCTCTTCTTAATAGATCCAATCGGTTAGATGTAGGCTGTACTGTAGGATACTGCCGGTCACACTTAACTTACTATAGTAAGTAAAGTATCGACTAGCTCAGCCATAATACGCCTTTTTTGTGTATACAAGCTGCTCTCCTAACATCTAGCTGAGTAGAGGTATTGCGCTACAGAACAGATGGTGTGCAGTTTAGCGTGTGCTCCACAAGCTTTGAGTGGTCTAAAAAGACGCCTTTCAGCGCCAGAGCACGTAGATAATAAAGTATAAATGTCTCGGGTGAACTCGTTCCTTATATGGAGGTTGATCTCTGCTGTGTTCTTTCTGAAATCCCTACATATCCTTTTAGCTCTGCTCGATTATATAAGCAGCTGGAGTAGAGAAGCCACATTATTTCTGTCCCCATCCGCTTGTTTCAATTCAATCTTTTGAACTCAACACTATGGACAAGGCTATCGAAATTTCGGCATGTTCACATCCATTGATTAAGACTCCTGGAGAGGAGGATCAAGAACGACAGGCACCTGCCCGCCCACTGCCTCTTGAGGTGGCGGGCGAGAAATCAAGCAAATCTTCGACATTCGGTTTGCACTCAATCAAACAAGCATTCAAGGACGCTTGGCATGACATACGCTCTATTCGAGAATTCAAGTCATCTCAATGGCGTCACATGGGACGCCAGTTCGTGCTCTTCGTTTGGATTCCGTTTTTATTGGCTACACCAATCTCATTTGTATTCCTCAGCAGATATGGATATCTAGGTCAAAGTTCCTGTCATGTACTCAGAGACGTGTCGTTCGGGGGTAATTACAACCCATGGACACTTGATAAGTTCTTCGAAATAACCATCAGCTGGGGCAAGCTTGATTTTACTTCCGCCAAGCTCATTGATGTGGCCTGGGATTTGGTAAGATCTTCCTTCAGAATCATGGACCCATCTGTACTGACGCAAATACTCTAGGTAGTTGGCCGGGGGGGTCAGGCGATCATGTCGCTCGTTTTTTGGCTCGTGTTCACAAACTATCTTGAGGTATCCATTTGCAGTAAACCGGCCACTTACACAATGATTTGGCTCATAAGATTCCGACAAGAAAGCTCTCTGCTATCAACGATAAGCTTGTCTATTGAATTCTTTCGACGCGGCCTTGCGTCAAAGGCCGCAATGACTGTAATTCTTCTAATGCTTTCTTTTATACTGGCATTTCCTACTATAGCCGGTTCCATGACCGGCTATATTACGCATAACGACCTTTACCTGAATACTGGTAACGACAGTTTGTTGCCGAGTTCCAGTATATATCCGGTAGCCTACATTATCAACGATGGAGCCAGACTAGAACACTATAGCGACAATTACATCGTACCGTGGAAAGGAGGTAGGGCAGGGGCAGGGAGCTTCTAACAAACATTTAAGCTAATATCTCGAACAGATAATGGGTTGAATGGAGGTACGAGACCACCAAAGTCTTCTCCTCACTTCTGCTTTGACAACTTCACTGAATATTGCCAGTTGCTACATGCCATATCAGGATGTGGGTTCTATCTAGCGTTGACCTTTACGCATAAGTTTAGCTAACCGGATCTCAATCAATAGATGTTAATGAATACGGTTTCGACGAATCCAAAATCACAGAACATGGCAGTCGCCCAAATACAACGCAGCTTTTTGGTCAGAAAGTAGACTGGCCACCGCTAAACATCTCTGCGTACTATCTTCCCTATTACCTTTATGGGGTAACAGGAGACGACAGGGATATTATATATAATGTTGGAAATGACGTATACAACAAGACGCAGATGAGGGAACGAAGTGTTTGTCAGCCTTCGAAAGGGAAAGTGAGTGTTCCCGGTCTTTCTTCGATTGGCAAGACTAAATTTGCTTAGGACTCAGTACAGCGGTACCAATGGGGCTTTTCACTTCTACAATTCAACTTGGTGTTATTTCTCCTCCTCCTTTGGACCCTTGCTTTAATGGGCCTATGGAGGCAGGCGCACGAGGCTCTGGCTCTCGATCACCGCAAAGCTGCATGTCAGGATTGGAAAGGCCTTCTAGACTTGGCTAACACTATCAAAGTCCAACTAGCGGATGTCAATGTAGACATCGCCAACATGTCAGAAAAGCAACTAGAGCACCAAATCCAAATGGTATTGGATGGCGGCTTCGTCTCGTCGGAGCACCTTCCAGCAAAGGCCTGCGGTTTCGGGCGCTGGCTGTTCACGAAGAGGCTACAGATCTTTATAGCCATCTTGGCTATAGCGATATTCGCAACCGAACTCTACCTGAGGTTTGATTACTTAAACATGGGTGGGTATTACGAGGAGGGCATGCAGGTTCTTGTGCCATTATACGCAGTAATGTGCCTCTCGGTCGCTTTAGCTACTGGCGCCACATGGATGCAGAGGATTGGTATATTTATTCTTGCAGGTGGACTAAGCCTTCTTTTTATCTTTACCACTGTGATTGAACGCGGTTATCCGTGGCTATCAGGCGTCTGTCTTGGTTTATGCCTAGCGTTTGGAGTGGGGTCCACGAAGGGAAGTCGTTTTGTGTTGTTCTTCATACCTTTCGTACTGGGCTATTCTTCTATCTTCGTCTATATGTTTACTCCTGATTATGGATCGGGTTGGTATGACAACGATAGTGTTGGGTGGATGCATGAGTAGTAATGGCGGCCGAGGATGAGAGATATACGAACAAAGCTAGCTCTGACAGCAATGGGTATAATATCGGCATTTCTACCAACCTTGAGCACAAACAAGATCCATAATAGGTTTTGCGTAACCTTTTCGATGAAGAACCTTCAGAAGGAATGTTCTAGCGATTTAATAAAGTCTGCTCTATCTTCCGACACGACGTCGGGTGCGGGATTATCGGATGCTTATAGCATAGGTATTCATCGTGTCACCGTGATGTTTTCGTGATGATGTTGGTACCACCTTCAGCAGTGAACGGGCTCCAGAACAGTACACGATGAAATCGATCATATAATGTCTCTCTTGTTGAAATGGATCGCGATATAATTCTGAACCGCGCATGGCTTGGTTTCTCCGAGATGTGTTTCGCAGGTGGTCATTCCATTATGCTATGACCCACTGTTCTCCGTGAATTGCCACAACGCCATCGCGCCGATCAATGATCATCACGATATCAAAATGAAGGTTTCTCACCCGAGAGTCCAATTCACCTCATCCGCTAAACCGGGCCCCAACCTGTTTTACCGCCTCTGAGCATATCCCTAGTAGCGTCTCTTATACAGAACTTACAATCGCAAATCTCGATGGTAAAACGTAGGAACGATACCCTGAACTTCTTAACATTTCAATTGAGCTTCTGGTTGGTTAATCCAGAGTCTTGTGCGTCATTAACTACTGTTTGAAATCTTTCATTGGCTGAAAAAGCTGAGTCATTATTTCTTATCAACCATCGGGGCAGTGCAACGTGTGAAGGAAAGCTGGTCTAGTGTGACATGGGTTCGTGAGAAAGCTGACAGAGCTCTGTTGAGATTTGTTAGAAAATGTAACGTCTTTGAGTTTTTATTTCTCTTCCCCTCTCGTGTCAAAATTTCTCTCGTTTACTTGACATCTCGTCAAGAGAGATTTCAAAAATGCATTCATTATATGTTGTTGCTCTTGCATTCGCAGCATTGGCAAAATGCGAATCGACATTCATCACTCCAGCACAAGATCTCACAGATATGAATTTTGACAACAACCCAGTCTATTCACTCGATGAGAACGTGAAGATAGAATGGAAGACAGATCGAAAAGGCGGATGCAATCTTTTCCTATGGCAAACCTGGCCACGGCCGTCTGTTGAGCAATATCAAAAGATACTTGGTACTGATGTTTCTTGCTATACAATGGTTTATTAACTAACATGTGCTACAGACAACACAACAGATACGAGTTACGTGTGGAATGCGAGTGCATGGGACGTAACAACCAAGCCATGGCTAAATAACGACACCGACATTCCTGTGTTTCACTTTGCGTTGTATGCGTCTGACCTGGACATACAACTTGCCAACTCTGGAAACTTCAATATCTCCAAGACTACGGTGAATGAATTGGAACCATCTGCAACATCTATATCAGCGCCGTCAGCAACTTCATCAGAAACAGAATCATCCACAAATTCACATCACTCAAATCCAGCCCAAATCCCGGCGACTGAACCAGAAAAAAACGGATTATCAACGGCTGCGCTAGTTGGGATCTCAGTAGGCGTCACATTCGCCGGCCTCTTGATCTCCGGAATGATAGGCATCGTCTTATGGAGACGTTTCCGTCGCAGTCGAGGACGAAGCCGAGGAGGAAGTCAAACATCGGAGTCCAGCACAGACGAACCATCCTTCTCAAAAGCTGAGCTTGGAAACACACAAATACTGCAAATAGGAAGTTCAGAACTCGATTCTGAGAAGGAGCCACAGGAGCTTTGGGATACGCAAAAGATGGCTGAGCTGGGAGATGAAAATAAGGTACGGGTCGTTGTTGGACTTCATGAGGCTCCATAGTTTTGGCGAATGAAAAATTAGCTACCAAAAAGATATCAATGAACATTTGGAAACAATTCAAAAAGAGAGGTCTCGGAGGGAGTCGAACCCTCGCTGGCGGAATCAGAATCCGCAGTCATAACCGTTAGACCACGAAACCAACGCTTTCAACTTGTCGGACGAAACCGTTAGCTGAGGATTTGTGCTGACGCGTTCTGATTGGTGCTATTCCCGATAGCGTCAAAATCATAAAATTGTCCGTGCCAATTCCAAGACCGCAAGGTCACTCCAATCACGACCTCGTCTGAGACTGCGAAGTAAGTATAGGGTATTTTACGTTTTAGAAACTAAATTCTTATTTCACTATTAATTTCTAATGTATATCCTTTGAAAATGTTAGCAACAAATACTTAAGCAATCTTGTGAGTCTAGAGCTTTATTACTAAGAAAAGTATGGTGGTAGTTGAAATCGATGAAAAGATTTGGTGACATGAGACATGGCCCGGATCAGCCATGAATGTAAGAGTCAAAGCTTCGGCACGGGGCGAGATAGCGCAAGTGTAAGCGCGCAATTGAATTCCGGCCGATTTCGGGAAGTGACACACATATGAAATCCTTTTCCAAGCTCTGATTTTCTCCGATTCGAATCAGATGTGACATGATATTGTTGTACCTTGCGCATATGGTGCGGTTCACTGCAAGTTTAACACTGCTGTGGTCTTGCTGTATATGGGTCAGATATGCGATAAGATAAGATAAGATAAACCTTCTTACACAACCGTCCAAGTAGAGCTTTAGTTGTCTACAATAATAGTTGCAATGAAAACAGGAGTGATTACTTTGTAGATGGAAGAAGCATGATTATGTAAATACCGATATTCTAGTCTGGTTACAAAATGAAGCTGTTAATTTTAGTTCCTAATATTAGAAACATTTTGTCATTAACACACCAAGATATTTGCAACCGCTTTGTAGTCCCTAGTACCTACGTATCCAGCGAGTTCTTGCAAAAATACAATGTGTTTGCATTTTATGTATGTATATAAACCAAAGCTGAACTATGTAAGCTTTGGTAAAAACCACAAAGGACCGGCTAGATAAACAGAGAAATGATCAAAGTCGCACCGTTGCATTTACGAACACCATTCAATTGCTAACAACGTGTATTGCATAGTTGGACAACCTCATCATCGAACAAAAGGACACCACACTATTATCCAGCATCTAATGACGCCTCGACCTTGTTCCCCGTCTAGAAGGATGATTGTTTTCAAGCTCTTCCAAAAACCACCTACAATGTAGCATTTCCTCGCGTGTGTAGTGACCACCGTAGTCCTTCACGCGTTGATACGCCCAGTGAACTTTCATTGCCAGTTCCCCAAGTCTAGACTCTTCTTCAATCTATCCCATGTTAGTTGTCATCAATTTGCCAATGTGTTGAGTCTTACCCAAATGCATCCTCGGCCACCTTTGCTACAACCCGAGCACGCCTTAGTTCCTTGGTCTATCTTAGTTAGCATCGTAGGCCATAGTGAGAGGTTGGCTAGACCTACTTGACTGGTAGTGACAAGCTGTCATTACCTTTGCCTTTTTACCATCGGGATTGAACTTTGCCATTCTCTTAGTGCAGACAACACAGGGAACATGTGCAAGCTCGCCCTGGTTGTTGTCTTGGGTCGTGTTGGGATGTGCTTGAAAGGTGCTTGGATACATGGTGGTCCCAGTGTTGGTTTGCCAGTTGCCTTGACCTGGCTGTACAGGAGCATGGCTGCCGAAGCTCGCATGGCAGGGGCAGGGGCACAAGTTGTCCATGGTATTGAGTTCCTGGGCGTTAAGAAAGGCATTCACATCAATGCCCCAGGTGTTGGTTTGACACCATTCACAGCGTTGCTACAAGATAGTCAGCCATCCATCTAGCTGACATCGTATATCAGACTTACGCCTGAACACCAATCTGTATGCATGTAAGGATTGTCAGACATATCTGCCCGAGCTTGAGAACGACGATGTTTGTGGTCGGCTATGCTTTGTGACAGCACAGCAAAAGGGGAAGAAGCACGTTGGACGAAATGGCTTGAAATAACATTCTGGTCAGACATAGGAGGATTTATCTACTTCATTTTAATACGCAAAGTAGCTTCAAATTTTCGTCGCGAGTAGCTTGCGCATGCTCTTGTGCTGGAGAAATGCGCATGAGCAAGCGCAAAGAGCAGCGGGTGATTGTGATTACATAGCGACTCGAGCCCGCAACTTTTAAGCTTGTCTTAACAAAATCCGGGTTTACGTGGGCTTAGACCGAAATTTACAGTTATGGGTCTGTCTAAATCGCAACATGGTATTTGGGAGAGGCTTTGCGGTTCCTAAGTAGGCATATTGACCAGTGAAAGGTTGATGGATGAACTAGCGCCGGCAGACAGACTGACAAGCGCTTCCAAGTAGGAAATGACCGAAACTTTAACTAAGTTAAGGTGTGTTACGCAAGCTAAGCCGCCGTTGAGATGCTCTTATATTAGCCGTTTCAGGGAAAGGATAGGACTATGTAGATTCGAAGTTGAACCTGGGTAAGGGGAACTATAACCGTGTGATGGGAGGCAGCCTAGGTCTTCCAGTGCTAGGGAGAGCTTTGTAATGAGATGTGTGTTGTAATTGACTTGCTACTTTGCGTAAAATCCATTTGCACATTGAGAACGGGTTCCAGAAACTGATGAACAAGGGGCGGTATGTACCGTGGCTTCTCAATAAGATGCCACCGTCATCTCGACTACGAGTAATATTAACGTAGCCTTACCTTGCCATTGCTGAAAAGGGAATCTTATCATATTACTTTAATCGTTGTGCTATAGCCCGTCTCTGTTAAACGGGAATATTACTGCATGCCTGATGGGTCGGCCCGTCGGGATGATAATCCCCGCTACAGGCTACGGTAGTCAGCTGCAGACAATCTGCACATGGCGAAACATTGTTCTGACTTCCATAAACCGGGCTATACCAAGGCACTGCCTCCACCAGCAAGTCAATGGAAGTGCAAGGGTATCAGTATGACTCAGAAGCTTGTTGGGAAATCTCAAACCCGGGGAAAGCATGTAGATTAAGTTGTGAAACATTTTTGTGATCAACGCAGAAGGCCCGCGTAACTGGCACAGGCTCTGAGCTGTCTAGTAAGCGCATCAGCTGCGGAAGCGCAATGACGTGCAGCCCTCTTGATGCTGTTGCCCAATCACCACAAACCCCAGCAGTGATATTTTGCTGCAGTGTCAACTCCATTATCCAAGGATGGCCTTCTACCTTTGTTCCCTCAGGAACAGGCAAGAGATCACGAGCGGGGAAATTTCCCGCCGGAGAGCTTACGCAGTGGTTGCAAAACATCTTTGAGTCATATTCCAATTCGAACAGTCGGTGAAAAGTGCAAATGCGCAGCCTCTCCGAGAATTGGGCGGAGGTAAACGTTAAGACCTCTGGTTGGATTATCGCCAACCAATTACGGTGTGAAGTGGCGTGCGTTCCTTAAGATGAGTGGCCTGTTTACCGCTGGTTTGAGACACAGGTTCCCACGTTACGGGCAACCGCTTCCATCGGCGTCCTCCGGGAAGTGGAATAACATTAGAGCCAGCTCGGGAAAAACAAGCTTCTGCAAACCTTCCAGATTGTGGGAGCTAGAAAGATACCATGGTGCAATCACAATTCTTGAGACTCTTCTAGTGCTGTTCTCCCGCGGCTGTGTCTCTGTGCTTTCGGTATATGACAGCGTGGCTTACATGGGAGGAAGAAGATGAATGTGGCACGCACAGGACAAAGCGACAGTGCTTTCAGCGGTACCGAAACCCAACTACAAAACAGTAATAACCCCTGATTATCAAGAAGATATCTCCCTAGACCACTGCACTCTCATAAGTCGGTTTATCTGACTACCAATTAATTACTTATGCTGTGTTGATATCTTATCACTACGTCACTACCACGGGTCCATGCTATCGGTACTGTAGCCTCCCAAGCCTTTAGTCTCCATATGCTGATGGGCTGCAGCCTTAAGCTGAGCTCTAAGACACTCATCACTACGGAGGATTCCAATAATTAGCTGACCCGAGAAGTTAAAAGACTGGTTAACACCTCATCCTACCTCAAGCTTACCCAAAAGATTGTGTGTAGCTTTACGTCATCGTCAACACATCTCTATCTATAAAATGGCATAGAGAAGGTAATAGCTGTACAAGAATTATATCACTATCATCTTATATCTCCACCTCGACACTATCAATTACCAAGCTTGCTATTCTATAACTACGTTACTGTATATCTTGGGTTCGACTTGATTACTGAGTTGAAGAGCTACTTAATTGAACCCCCAGCCTATCGCACTAAGTATGATATGATAGAGCAGTCACTATGTCTGACACTGATGAGCGTCAAATGGGTACTGTTAAGTGGTTTAATGATGAGAAGGGGTTCGGATTTATTACTCCAGAAGATGGAGGGAATGACCTGTTTGTTCACATTCGAGAAATTCAAAAAGGGGGGTTTAAAAGCTTGAAAGAAGGAGAACGGGTGTCCTATGATGTTAAGCAGTCACCAAAGGGCCCAACTGCAGGAGCCGTAAGGCCAGAGGAGGAGTAATCACTCTAAATCGACGAGAACAACCTTATGCTTTAGATCTAAGAAATGGATTGATAATAAGCAAACCTGATTTAATACCTCCAATATATATCAAGGTTGCGAGATATGAAAACATAGTTTTATCAAAACACCAAATGCTGTCAATGTGACTGCTTCCATTAAATCAATAAGCCAGTGGACGCCTTTGACGCTTCAACATATCCGTCATTCAGTTATTCAATCTCCTCCTCGAATCCAAGAGCCGCGATCTGCTTCTTGTACTCTTGCTGCTGTTTGATATCCTGCATAAAGTCAGTAACCATGTCAAATATCCTGGGGAACCCGGACAACCTACCTCTTCAACAGTGTCCCTAGTGATATATCTTGTAACACGAACTTCATTCTCTTGTCCAAGACGAATCGCTCGGGAGATAGCTTGGCTTTCGACACTAGGATTCCATTGTAGCTCTGCGATGAAAATTCGGTTTGCGCATGTCAAGTTCAATCTAGAATCCTGTCAGCAACTGGATTTAAAATCGATGATCTGGGCCATCTTACCCAAACGCCCCTGTGCCGGTTGTCATAATCAGCACTGGTGTCTCTTCCCCATTCTCAAACGCATTTAGTGTTTTCTGCCGTTGTGGAAGTGGACTGTTTCCGTCGAGTTGAAGATACGGGATCTTGACTTTATCCAAATGTCTGGCAATAAGATGAAGTGTCCTAGTCCAGCAGGAAAAGATGATGCTACTCATGTCAGCAAAGTTCAGCCATGTGGAGTCTAGAAAATCATACCTCTTAGTCGTCCAAAGATCCTTTTGAACATCCTCGACAAGTGCCCGAATCTTAGTCGAGTGACCCTCGTTGTTGAAGTAGTGCTCATGATCATCGTTCGTAGCCGAAGTCCTCTTTCGCTTCTTTCGAGACGTCTCCTCGTCGTCCTCCGAAGCAGAAGGCGCCTGATACCACCGTACACAAACAGGACAACGTTCCTGTGATGCCGTTGACTCCGAAAAATTGGCATCATCTATGCACTGCTTGCAAAGAACGTGAGAGCATTCATCCTTAAACATTTTCTTCGACCAATCATGCCCCAAGACTGGCATGGGCGACTCGCAACCAACACATGTGATTTCGCCATATTGACACAAATATCCGATAGTCGCCTCTCGTTCGTCCAAAAGGTTTCTCCGATGCCAAGAAAAGAGCTTTTGATAGGTTCCATGGTTGCAAACGATACGCAACTGAAGCCACAATTGAAACGTACCAAATTGGGAGCTCTTCTCCACCTCTCCCATACGATGCTCCATGTTTCGCACAATAATACTTCGAGTCTTTTCGTACTGATCTCGTTCTGCTTTGGTGAATTCCAAACGACGTGTGATTTGTCTTGTTTTTGGCAAGTCCAAGACTTCTCGTGTGCGACGCAGACATAGGGCTTCGAGAAGCATGACCAGACGATCCCGTATCAGGCTCGTATCGTCGCAGGAGTTGTCAAAGGGTGTCTCTATCCACTTTCGAAACTCCGAGGCCTTATCAAACGGCTCGGCACGGATAAAGCGGAAGAGCGATCCTATATCGGCGAGTTTGTTTTGGATGGGTGTTCCGGATAGACACCAGCGGGAGTTGGAGTGGAGATAATCGCAAGCTTGGAAGAATTTTGTTGAAGGACGGCGGATGATGTGTGCTGAACCAAGTTAGACGCTGATTTTACTGTGTTAGGTACTAACTTACCCTCGTCAAGGACCACTCTATACCAGCCCAGCTTGTATAGCGGTGACGTCTTGCCTTTGGCCATCAAATATTCGGTAGTAAGCGTATGGTAGGTCGTCACTACTATATCTGAATCTTCAATCTCGTCAAGCTGTGAAAGGTCCTTAGGTCGTTTGTCGCCGTGGTATTTGACAAGCTTGAGCCCTGTTTGAAGATGTCTATCCTGTTAGTGAGGCTCATGGCGCCTGAAGATACTTGACTTACTTCTTGACCTCATTCATCCACTCGTCAACCAACACTGCACGTAGTTAGCGATATCCGATACTTGAGATGCACGAAACGTACAGGCAGCTGAGACGATAACGAGAGTTGACCTAGAGAATCTGGTCGTCTTCCTTCCTTTGTGCTCGCCATTCTTCTCCTTCGCCCACTCCTGTCCATTATCCAGGGTTTTCATGACCAGGGCAAGGATTGACAAGGACTTTCCCATTCCCATGTCATCGGCTAAGATCCCTCCACCTTTCTCCTCTGGTCTAGTGTCTCTTCTTCTTTTCGTGATTTTATGTCGATATTGTATTCGACCATCATGGACAACCTCTTTCCAGAGTCGGTATTTGTCATCGATGTGGCCGGACTCTCTTTCTAGCATGAAACCCAACGCTTCCTTTTGATGTCTTTCGTAGTGTCAGTTAGAGACTCTTCGACCAAAGCAATTGGGGAACTCACCTGAGAAGCTGACGTGTCACTCGATCACCACCTTCTACCAACTGAAAATCTCGACTGTTCTCCACTTTCTTGTAGACTTCTTCCACCATCTTTCGAAGCTGCTCTTCTCTCGTCTTTTTCTTATTGGAGTTGTTGTTTGCGACGACTTCATTTTGAATGATCCCGCCATCACCATCTGCGACAGCAATGTTCAGAAAATGCGGGTTGTCGTATTCAAGGCCCTCTCTCCCATGGGAGGAACTTTGGAGCCACAACTTTCCGTTCGAAAGAGCTTCGCCGATGGAGGATGACATGGAACGTGGCCCATAAATATTGATGTCTACCTTGACTCGCGCGTCGGCTGACTTGTTCGCGCGATGTATGATCTCACGCAAGTCGACCTTGTAGGCCAGAGGTTCGACACTGACTCGCGGGCGAGTGATCAACGGCATCAGAGTTTGGCCAGCAGCTGATGAAAGATGACCAAAATGCTTATCTTCGTCTGGAAAGCAAAGCATAACTTGCTTTTGGTACTCTACTGGTGTGAAGTACTGATATGGTGCCTCTCCTGTCTTGAGCCGATCGTCGAACGTTGACATATCATCTGGGACTAACTTGACTTCGACGTTGTGAAGCTGCGAGGTATCAGCGCGAATCCGGACAAGAGTTTGGTATTTCCCAAGCCAAGACACTTACCATGCCGTAATGGACTGTGACATCTTCCTCGTCGGTTACAAATAATCCCTCTTCCTCCTCCGCCATTTCGACTTCTTCTGGACTGGTCACTGGTGTTGAGGTCCTCGATTGGCTTGATCCTCCGGCTTCGGGGGTCACCGATGACCCCTGGGTGCTTTCTACCGGTAACGCAAGATATTGTGATGGCTCTAGGGACGGGTTCCCTTGTAGCAGGTTCATTTGTTGCTCTGACGACACGGGTAGCATGTTGCTGAAGTTGAGAGTAGGGTCGAGGTTGAACCCTCCGTTCAGATCGAGCATAGCGAGCTGTGGGTCCACGTTCATGAACTCGTCTGTGATCAAATCGGCCGGGAAGTAGTTCTGCTGCGATACCACTGGGACGTTGCTTTATATGTTAGTCGATGTTTTATGTCGAAACAGGAGGTCTTACGAGAGTAGATTTGATGAGCTAGGCCCAAGGAAGTCGCTAGTTCGAGGAGCGTCTCCAGTATAGTCGTTCCAAAAGTTCATTTGAAAGTCCATGTTCAAAGGTTCATTCGAATTGAAATACATGCTGGCAGGTAAGCTGCCGGCGAAATTCGATTGCTGGTCTACCAATACGGGCTGAGTTGGGGGAGCCGAAGGTCCATCTTGTCGCTCTTTGTCGTCGACCGGATTGAGTAGATGTTCCAATGATTTCGACATATTGCACGCGCAAATACTGCCCAATCGACGCAATTGAAACGCTTTTGTTGAAAATAAAGATAAAGATGAAGTCGAAGGTGAATTCTAGTCGATTGAAAATTGTTCATCTTCAAGACGAAATGGGATTGCTGACAGTCGGGTGACCCCAGAAAGCGCAAAGCCCACCAAAAGCAGGCTGTGGCAGTGTCACCTTCCTGCATGGCACCCCTACCTCGGTCAGTGAAAGATCAAATCATAGGTCGTACCTTCCCCAGCTGAAACCTGTCGAGTCCACAAGGCAGGCCTGGCAGGGCATAATACGCGCATAATGGTTCGCCCAGTTGCTCGTGTTAATTGGCAATTGGTTACTGGGTTGAAAAAGGCAGGTTAGGCTGATTGAGGCTCTTTTCTGGCTGATTTCACTGCGACTTTAGTTGGGCTGCCTCTGCTGCGCCCCCCGTAATTCCGCGTCCATTTTCTAATCCGACAACTTTTGTTTTTTTTCGAGTCTGTTGTGCGAGCGTTGATTCTTTTCGAGGACAATTGATTGTCTCCATCTTTTACCGTCGCGACAATATTCGCTAACTTTGTTTTGACTTCACGCCTTTTTCGATGGAACCTTCTACTCCAGCCATCGTGGATCTGTTTGCGCCTGCCGTTTTACCTCATGTCACCCTGGAACGGTTGAATTCACTGGCCGAGGAATTCAGGCAATCGCTCAAAGAACATCATGAAGAAACATTCCAAGACACCACCAAAGATGACATGGGTAGAGAAATTCGCGACATTCAAAACGCGCGAGTTGTGACACATAACATGATCAACATGAATCGGCTAAAAATGTTTCTGGAAGGCATGGACGAACTTGAGAAAGTCCTACTATTTCTTGGGTTCCCTGGCGCGAGCAGCGTTATGTCGAATGTGTGGGGCACCGTCAGATTCCTGCTCAAGGTGAGTATAGCTATCGAACTACTTCCAAACTGTCAGCTGATACCTAAATTCTAGACTACCAATACTACAGACAAAGCCTTTGATGGAGTGCTCGATGTTTACGGGCTGTTGGGTGCCCAGTTGGTGAACCTAACACGTTACAGAGAGCTCTTCAGGAGGTATCCAAAAGCAACGGGTTGTCTGGTGAATATCTACCAAGATATACAACGCTTCCACTCCATGGCCTACAAGCTTTTTTCAATGAGTACAAAGTGTATGCAAATTCTACAAAGTCGAGGCATAAGCTAACCAACTTTGTTATAGTATGGCAACGTCTCCAAAAGCCTATTTGGGATGATTCATCTGCCATGTTCAGAAGAATATCTGAGTCTCTCAGAACAACTGGAAACACCATCAAAGCGCAAGCGACTTCCCAAGGTGCGTTTCTGGCCCTTCCTGGATGGTAAACTCACTCACACAGGACAGATCACGAGGAAATCGACCGTGCTTTGGAGCAGTACGCATACAACTGGAAGGAAGAATGGCGAAACTTCGAAAACGAGGAAGGCGAGCGAATTCACAAGAAAAGATATGAAGTCATCACATGGATATCAGCCTCAGGGAAGATGGGCCGACTACAGCGTGCATTTAGAGAGATGGCGATTTGCCCTAAAAGCGGACGTTGGCTTTTTAGAAGGTACAGTGCTGTCAAAGACTGGATTCAGGAAGATGAGCCTCCAAATTCTGCGATATGGTTACATGGTGTTGTTGGTTATGGTAGGTATCGCTATTGAGAGCCCACCAGAGTCACTAACGTATTGTCAGGCAAATCGGTCCTCGCATCTTTGTTGGTCCAAGAGCTGCAAGATCCAAAAATAGTCCCGCATGGCAGCAAGACTTGTTATTTCTATTGTCAAGAGGATCATAACGAACACCGCACCTACGTTGATATCTTGAAGGGAATCTTACTCCAGATGGTAGAATCAGATGACTACATTCTCCCTCTTTGTCATCAGGAAAAGACGAATACTGGCGGCACAAATCTCGTCGAGGCGGCTGTTGCGCAAAAGCTCATCAAGACATTCATTGAATACAATCCCCGACAGTACATCGTCATCGATGGATTGGATGAATGCGAAAGCACAGAGATATATCAGACAGCACGGTTCTTCAAGGAATTGGTTTCTGTTTATGATACACAAGTCCAGCTGGGACATTTGAGAGTCATGTTCCTTGGTAGAGAAACTTCCGATGCGAGGAAGTATATACCTGATGATGAGTGCTTGAGTGTCCCACTGAAACCGGAAGATAACCACGATGATATCAGGGACTTTGTGCAAAAGCAGCTACCATTGTTTTCATCTTCCGAGCATGGGCGGGGCTTCAGCCTCTCTGACGCTGACAAAGAAGATGTTGAGAACCTCATCTGTAACCAAAGCCAAGGTATCTAGCCGGCTGGGAGGACTGGAGTTATACACACCCGAACTAACACACCTTTCAGACTCTTTCCTCTATGCCCACCTTGCTATCCAGTTTCTTTTGCAGCAAGATACCAGAGGTGGCTTGCGGACCGCACTAAGACATGGCATCCTGCCTAACAAACTCGAAGAGTTGTCAGTTTCACCATCACTCGCTTTGTGCGACCTACTAACTGTCCCAGGTACGAGAAGCTCCTTGAGGCCGTCAAAACCACACTTCAAGCACTACCGGGTGGCACGGCTAAGTGGGAGAGATCAAAGTCGCTATTCGGATGGCTCGTTTGTGCAAAGCGACCACTCAGGTGGCATGAGATGCAGGGAATCCTATCATTTGATCAAGACTTGCTCAAGGTGCAATTTGAGGATAACATGCTGCGACAGGATATTGAGCGCTATTTGGGATCCATTGTCCATATTCTTGATGGCGAGCATATACGATTCATTCACTCAAGCGCGAGACGGCAGGTACCCCAAGATTTCACTGCCCGGACCACACTAATTCGCGACAGCTATATCATCGAGAACCAGTACATCCATGAGAAGCTGGTTCAGTGCCAGCTCACTACGACGTGTCTGAGATACCTGTCACTACCCTGTTTTGGAAATGACTACGTGTCAACTGATCGGAGCCAGCATGCCAAAACTGGTTGGTTCGCCTTCCAAGACTACGCCTGCTCTCAATGGCTTTACCATATCGACACAGTCATAAAAGAATGCTATGAACTCTTCCAAAACCCTTGCAAAGTGACAACAGATTTTGCGTCGGCTCTTCAAGATTTCGTCAACACCCACCGATCAGAGATTACTGACCCGACACATGTTGAGCTGGAAAAGGCCAACGTCCTGAGGTTCGAACACCTCGAATTTTACGACGACCTTTTGCTACTGTGGAACCACATTTACACTCATCAGCGAGGCGACTACGCGACGCGCAATACAATTGGCATTCCTCAAATCGAAACAGCTCTATTGGATAATCGCACAGAGTTGGAAAGACTCCTACCAAACCAGAAAGCTGGCGATGAAGATCTTGTTCAAGACTACTACGGCGCCAACCTCTACAAATGCCGTCGCACTATGTGTCGCTTCTTCTACATCGGCTACGAAAAGAAAGGACCCCGCGATACCCATGAAAAACGCCATGAAAGACCATTCCAGTGTCCAATCTCTTGCCACTCGGCCCCTCTGGGTTTCGTGAGTAACAAAGACCGCGATCGCCACATCAACATCTACCACCCGAACCTCGCCGAAGGAGGGCCGCATTTTGAGGTTCTAAGTCGGAGACAAATTCCTGGCAAATTTACGTGCAATATCTGCAATAAGAGTTTTACGAGGAATATTAATTTGAAGAGTCATGAGAGGAGTCATTTTGGGGATCGGCCTTTTGCGTGCTCGACTTGTGGGAAGGCGTTTGCTAGAGTCAATGATTGTCGGAGACATGAGAAGATCCATGCGAGGAAGGGCTATTGAGTTCTGGTCGGAAGAGAAAACATATCTTTACATCTTTTTTTATTTATATATATCCCAATTCGCTATTTTATTTATGTTTCGGCTCCAACTCAATGCGGCGATGCTTCGTTCCCTCCCATGCCAACGAGTCTTCAAATACAGCGAAACCAACTCGTCGAAACAGCCCCGTGGTAATTTCGATTGCAATCAGTGCCAAGGCACTCTCAAATTCATCTGATTCCTGTGTCGTTCCCAGAAAGAGATACTGAAGCGTCTTTCCCTTGACTTCTGCCGCCATAGACTTCCGAGTCTGGTCGAAATACTGAAACCGTGTCGAATCATCCAATTTATCTTGAGGCACAACTCGACAATACATCGTGACTTGAGCTGCTGTAACGATATCCATCTTTGCGTCTTGCTTCTCGATCGGATCTTCGAAGCGAATGGCTCCGTCGACTGAAGCCCATGACCAGCTGGGCGCTCGCTCCAAATAACGCTCTTCCACCCTGTCTTCTTCTTCTTTGTACCAAACTAACAGCTGGACGAACCAATCTTTCCAATGGCCGTATATGGCTGTATCTTTCCACACGCTTCGCAACTCAGCTATGATACCCGTGATAGCCGGAAGTCTATCACTGTTGTTTGACAGGTTCCGTTCAGTGTACTGCCGCAGGATGGTCTTCCAGAGGTATAGTTTATCAGAATCATGAGCGCCAAATGATGGGCCGCCTTCATCCTCAAATGCGGCCCAAGGTAGAGACTCCAGATGTTGCTGGTACTCCAATCCCGCTTCATCATCGGTGACGCTTTGAAGATCGACTTGCTTGCATTGCCAGAGGAGTTGATAATCCGAGAATATAAGCATTCTGGAAGAGAGCATAAACTCCTGCAATGTCCAGCCTCGTGTATCAAGAGGATGCTTGGGTTGGTATGGTCTATCCGACAGATACACAGAACCCATCTGCCCATCCTCAGTAGGGATCTCAAACCTGTGCTCCGGTAAAAACGGCCTTTGTCCCACTGGTCCGTCATTCAAAAAGCCTTGAGACGCAGCCTCAGCAGTCCCAGCCGCAAGCGTAAGAACAGCATTCTTATATGTCGTCGCCATCTTCGCAAACTCGCGATGCTTATCCTCTCTATCATCCTGGCAAATACAAAACCTATCAACCCAAAGATACTCAAAACCAAGCTGTCGCGTAACAACCACAGCATCCTGAATCGTCTGTTCCAGATGTTCCATCTTGATCTCTTCCATCAATTGACTCTGGTTCGTTTGCTTCAGTTCTGTCAGGCCTCCATGTTGTGGATTGGGACCCCAGCAGTAGCTCAGTGCTACGTATGAGCCACAGAGATCTTTTTCGTTGATGTGCAGTTTGATGGGACCATTGGGGCTGACGCGAAGGACGCGGGTTGGGAGGACCGAGTCGCGGGAGTAGCGACATTCTTCATGGCCTTTGCTGGGGTCGTCTGATCTTAGGCAATTGTGGAGGAGTCTCTTTGCTGCGTTTATGACTTCCGGGCTTTTTACGTCCTTGTGTAGCGGTCTTCTGGCAATGACTGTGCTGAGAGGATCATCTGTAACAATTAGCCAACGCCCAAGTGGGAAGTGAAGCATCAAAGTCATACCTGGTTTCACAAAAGGGTAGAGATTTATATATCCCTCTTCATCCTTCAACGTACCGCGAAGAACATGAATCACATTCTTGACAGGACTCAGGTTTTTGAAGATAATTCGTTTGTGATTTGTCCATCTGTTCCCGAATTCCTTGTCGGCGAGACCATGAATGATGCTGCATAGTTCACAACCTTTATTGACCGAGGCTGTGCATTGGACACGGGTGTGATACGCGAGGCCTCTGGAGTTGAGCTTTGGGAGACTCGATTGAGAGAATAAGCGTATACATGTCGCGCATTGAGAACTGGTTTCTGTTCGACGTGCTTTTTTTCTTGGGGGGCTTGTGGTTGAAGGGCGACGGTTCTTCATCTTGGCTGAGAGTGAAGAGGAGGCCGGATGATTTGGGCGACCAGCTACGGGTCACCGCTGACCTACCTGGGCTGCTTTTCCGTAAGGCTAATTGGGTGCGGATGCCAGACTGGCCTGGTACAAGAGAAACACCCCGAGATGTATTTGTGTCGACTGGTTTGAGGCATAGTGAGATGCTACAATTAACTGCCAGCAATGGAAGATCACATTTTTGGTTGCCTTCCGTGGTTGACGTAGCTGAGCCTCCATTTCACTGCAATTTTAACCCACCCCGTAACCATCTACCGGCTGTCAATTGACCAATTGACTTATCTTTCCATTCACCACTAGTATTGGTGAAGGTCGCAGCGGCTGAATTCCAGTTCCTGCGTAGATTGCTTTGCATTTTTCTTGGAGTCGGATGGGTTGACTGTAGGTTGTGGTGTCAAAAGGCGTCCATCGATATCTTGACCCATGAATATTCGTCTATTTCCAATGCAATTTCACGGCATTTTTAACCTATCACTGGCATTACTTGAGGTTGGCGAAGTAGAGCCTGCTTCAGTGATGCTGGTTGGCTTGTTTGCTTTTCTTAGCGATGGAGGGGCTACCCTGGGAGTGAGTTAAAAATGCAGTGAAGGTTACACACCTCTTTGCACAATTAAATTCTCAATGGGGAAATCATTGTAAATATTTACCTTGGATGGTTTCTACTCCATCTAGTTATAATATCATTGATTAAGAATATTTAAAAACGTATTTCAGCTAATGGTTTCCTGGTGTGGACATTACAGCTTGCATCTGCAGCGTATACAGCCTAGAGGCTCACTGCAGTTTGGTGCGATAAAACGGGGACTGCAGAGGCTTAGGCCCGCTATAGCTAGAGGCGCCACAGCGTACTACAGAACGCTCTCCCAGGTAGGTAGGCATCGCCCGATTAGAACCTCCACAACAGGCTGCAAATACTGTAGAGAAGATTGTAACTGCAAAAACAATGTTTATGTCCAAAACTGGCACGAACGATGTGCTTTTACAAAGCGTCCCTCCAATCGGCAGCAGCAGCAATTATGGCCGATCCTTGGAGGGGGTTAAAATTGCAGTGAAAAAACAGTCAGGCTCCGAGCCTGATCGCATTAATGACAGGAAACAGGTCGATCAGGTATTCACAGGCAATCACAGCCCGGGGCACTGTCACGCTCACCTTATGCGGGCGGCTCATCTGTCAGCTCATATGGAACTAATACTGCTGGTATTGGTTATCTCCAGTATCAAGCACATGACTCTTTACAGTTCACCACTCTTACATTTGAAGGCTGGACGTGGGTTAAAATTGCAGTGTGATGCGGGGGCACGTGATCATACCTAGCTACCTAGGTACAGCTGAACACGCAACCTTGTCAGCCAGTATCGTCGTAAATATGGTGCTTGTTCGAGCCTCTGTCTGAGAGCATGATAATGATGCTCAAGTTGCAATGCACCCAAGTCTAGAATGTCGCAGCCGGTCCGCAAGTTTGCAGAAGTCAACATTTTGATGCCAGTTGGATTGCATGCTTGATATGTATCATATTCTCTTCTTTTTATTTTTCTCTAAGATGAAATCCATATATCAAGTACCAAACTCTAACCCAGTGGTATAAAAACGCTAGTCATAACAACAAATCGTACAAAACCGAGCCCATTCTTAGTTATCGTTACTCCACACCCAAGCCTCCTGAATAGCCTTCCAGTACTTCTCAGGATGCTCACGCATATGTCCAACATGGTTCGTACCATCGAAAAGCTCCTGTCTCGTCTCATAACCTCTCTGCTGCGACTCAGCAATGTATCCCTCAATATCCAAGTGAGAAATAATCTCATCCTCCTTGCTGTACAGATACAGACGCTTGGAATCCAAAGTTTCATAGGTTGTGTCGTCGACTGTTCGGAGAGCAAAAGCACCAGAAGGCTCGCTGCCGATCAACTTTTTGAAAATGACGTCTAGTGTCAAAACGAAGCCCCAGATACCCTTGGTAACGACAAAAGGCCAGGGAAAGAACTTTGCGGTGCCGATGGCCATGGCATGAGACCACTTTCCAAGTCTCTCCCACGACCAGAAGGGGTTTCCAGGCGTAGAATCCAAAACGAGCAACTGATGCGGCATAGTTCGACCCTCCTTATCCGCAAAAGCCTTGAGCGTGGTAGCGTAGCTAATAGCACCAGTGTTGGACATGCTGTGAACAAGAATAGGCGCAGTCTTTTCATCAAGAAGACCATTTAGGTTATCGATGACGACTTGCATGCCGCGCATTCGTGTCTCGAGACCTGTGAACATGGCGTCTGAAATAGGGCTCAGAATAATGATTTGCTTGGAGTGGGGAAAGAGTGCGCGGTAGCCTTCTGCGTATTTGCCGACATGGCGAGCTTGACCGTCGCCCCAGCCGTAAATGAGGATTGCTGCTGGGTGGTTGTCGGGTGTTTTTTCGACGACGTCCTCGCTGACGAGGATGTTGGCGTTGAGGGCCTTGAAGCCAGGCAGTTGAGGAAGTTTTTTGCCCGACATGTTGATTTCCTTTAAAAACTCTTTAACGATAACAAATGAATGAAATTGGAAGGGTGGAAGGGATAAGCACTCTTTATAAATAAAAAGGATCGACTAGTATTCAAAAACTCATCCGGGCTGTCCGATGGAATAGTCTAATGCATAAGAGATTGGAGATTGTTGGGGACGTGTTCTCAAAGTCCGTCGGATGTTTTTTTGCAAGGATTCCGGAGTAATTGCTAGATCGGGCCACAGATGCGCTCTCACCAAAAAAGTTTATCTGGAGAAGAATAACCCAACAATATGGATATGCCGAGGTTCACAAGACAATCAGGAGATCCAAGATCGATTTTATGAGACGGAATACGACGTTGGGTTTAAGTGGTTTTAAAAGTCTGTTTTGACGTCGGATCATGGGGATCCACAAGTACGGGCATTCATGGGTTCGGTGAGGCGAGGTGAAGTGAAGTGGGTTAGGTGAGATTTCCGGTCAGGATTAGGCTCAATTGAATCTGATAAGTACTTCGCAAATCTGCTTATCTGATTCGATGGTTCATGAAGTCCGCTGTCTTACTCAGATATTTGCTTACTGTGACCACCATCACAACGTCATCCGCCAACGGACTTTATAATTTAGCGTAATTTAGTCTTTTTCTTCAGACTAGCGATCCTGTGTGATCTTTCTATCAGAATTGGTGTGGACGATGAATAATCATGGTCCAAGTTCAGCGGACTCCAGCCGGAGCAATATCATGAGATGCAATATGAAGGTAGACTTGACATTATTTGTTCATTGAACCTAAGTCTGCGGCACTACATACAAGGTGGTTGTCCCTAGACGCTCACTTCATCCTCCGAAACCAAACACTTTGAAAAGGTAGAGTTGAGCTCGGATGGCTTTGACGGTTAGATGAGAAGGATGAAAACTACAAAGGCAAACATTCACATTGACAAGGGTCTTTTCAAGCGGAGCTCTTTTTCTTCCAGACACAATCACTTTTTTTTTGTTCCATGTTCTTACTGCAATCGCAGCCGTCTATAAACGCTTCTAATTCAACATACCCTTAAGAACCTCAATCTGCTCCAAAACACCAGCTCGGCTAGTACCACCCTGAGCATTCCTCGACTCAACACTAGCCTCATAGTTGAAAACATCCTTGATAGTATCCGGGAATCGGCTATCGATAGCCTGCAGCTGCTCCAGACTCAACTGATCCATAGGGATACCCAACTCCTCGCTCTTAGCGACGACACGTCCTGAAATGTGATGTGTCTCACGGAAAGGAACGCCGAGTCGCACGAGCACGTCTGCGATGTCGGTCGCAAGCAAGAAAGGGTTGAGTGAGGCGATCATGCGCTCGGGTCGGAGCTTGAGAGTGCTGAGGATGCCGTTGAGGATTTGCACGCTGTCGGACACGGTCTTGACGTGGTCGAGCATGGGCTCCCAAGACTCTTGCAAGTCCTTGTTGTATGTGCTGGGAATACCCTTGGTGGCGCTCCAAACACTGGCGAAGTGACCGAAAGATCGGCCAGCCTTGCCTCGCAGAAGTTCGAGGCCGTCGGGGTTCTTCTTCTGGGGCATCAATGATGAGCCTGTTGAGTAGGCATCTGAAACTTGAACATAGCCAAACTCGGCGGTCGAGTAGATAATCAAATCCTCACTCATCCTTGAGACGTGGTTCATGAACATGGTGCCCCAAGAAAGGAACTCAGTGACAAAGTCACGGTCAGCAACAGCGTTCATGCTGTTCCACATAATACCTTCGAAGCCAAGCTCCTTGGCCATCATCTGACGATCGATACCGAAGGCATTACCGGCAAGAGCACCAGCACCGAGGGGGCTATTATCTAATTAGCAAGACCTACAAGATTATCTGTAGATGTGCTTACCTCTTGTTGACTCGCTTCAAAACCTCTCGTAGACGCTCCAAATCAGAGGCAAAGGAGAAACCATATGACAGGAGCCATTGAGAGAACTTGACAGGCATGGCGAGTTGTAGATGGGTGTAACCAGGCATGATGTGGTCGCTATGAAGATTAGAAAAAATCATTTCAGAAGTGATGTGGAACTTACATCTCAGCTTCAGAACGAGCGGCAATAACCTGAAGGAAAGCAACGAGATGGCTCTCAATCTCACGAATACGCTCTCGCAACCACATTCGCATATCGGTGACAACCTGCTCGTTTCGGCTGCGACCAGTGTGAAGTTTTCCACCAATCTCCTTACCAATGATCTCAGACAATCGTCGCTCATTCGCGGTGTGAATCTAATCCAATTAGACATCGCAAGTAAAGTACGAGATAGTGAGCAACTTACATCCTCATCGTTGGGCATGATAGCAAAAGTACCAGCCTCCCACTCCTTCATAACCTCCTTAAGACCACGCTCAATCTCATTGAACTCATCATTAGAGATGATGCCCGACTTGGCATTAGCGCGAGCAAAGGCAATGCTACCAAGAATATCCTCCTTGTAGAGGAACTTGTCGTATCCAATACTGGCGTTGTACTGGTGCATCAGGGGATCGATGCCGCCTGTGGTTCGTGACGTCAGTTTGGGAGCTTCATGGCGGGGTGTTTACTGTACATACCTGTAAAGCGACCACCCCAAAGCATACCCTCGGCGGGAGCACTAGCATTGTTTGAGGCCATGATGGATATGGTGCTTGTGTAGTAATCGAATTGATTCTGTTTAAACGAGTCTGGTGCGATCAATTGGTGCTTTATCTATCGCGATGGCGGGGTCCTGGGTAGAGTCACGAAAAATTTGGCGGACCGACACCGGCCCCTCTGAGTCACGTGCACCTAGGCGCTACAGTGTACCCATCTTCAATAGATATGAGACTTTTTGTTTGGCTTTGAGGACGAATTCTGGCCAGGATTGCGATGAGTCTTGCGGTGTAATACTGAATTGAATTTAAAAGTAAATTGTATGGGCTTAATTCAACGGGCTTTGATAGTTTGAAGATGAAGTGAAGACGATGAGGCTCAACAAGGGTGGTAGACCTAGCGCAATACTATCCGATTTTAGGAAGGACCCTTCTGAGCCTTACAGAGCTTTGGCGAGCGTGGGGTTTTGATGAGTGGGTATCTTTAATTGGCTGTCTCCGTGCTGGAGACATTCGGTCATCCATAGGTATCATCATGTATCTAACTTCAGCAGCTGAATCAAACAAGGGACAGCACATGTTCATGAAAGATTTTTGTTAAAGAGTTATTGAACAGGTATGCAAATCTCGTTATTCAAAGTTTAAACTAATAAATATTAGAAACACTTGCATATTGGAGAACACTTGTATGTACCAGATAGCTCCAAGACCACGTTTTCCAAATATACAATAGGGGATTCTTCCACATAATCCATGAAGCATTTACAAAGCAGGCATTGTCTGACTTCTATTATCCTTATATTGTCTGCATAGAAGCTGCGGTACAGACCCTGAGGTCAGTCTAGTAACATGACTGAGCAGGAGCAACAAGCAAATGTGATCCGCTAGATTCATAATAACCGCGCGCGCAATCGTGGTTTGCATTAAATAGCGTAGGGGCCCAAATCTGCAGAATACTCTATTAGGTTAGCTAATTCCCATATTAAGCCGCTTCATACTGGTCCGGCCTAAATTGAGATTTAGCGCCTAACCCAGCAGAAACCATGGGCAAACCTAAATCCTTTGTATCAAATGTATTACAAAGCTATCGATATCCCGCTCGGACACTCTGGACGCGCTGGATAAGGACTCATCATGAGAGCGTCAAGGCACATGGCTGTTAGATCAATGACGTCTACAGGGATTGAAGGCTATGTTCCATATGAGTTACAGCATATTAAGAAGCACCCAGAGCGTAGGAAGGGCTGGTACAATCACTCGGCTTCCGAGTGCAGGTTGGGCGGTATGTTGAGAAACCACCCCATTTATTCTGGGAATCAAAACAGTAAAGCAATACAGACAGGGTGTGTTTTCTGCCAACTAGCTTCGGTTACATAAATTGTATAGGTTTGCAAATCGTTAGATATTTTATATCAAGGCACATGTGAGCCGGTGTTGGTTGGGATCATCTCAATCCCTTAGGAAACAGAAGTATTGAATAAGTTAAAGTCTAAGTCTTCGCAGGAGTTTTCAAATACGTTTAACTGGTCTCATCAAGTCATTAATATATAGTTACCCTAGTACCACAGTATATGATACCGTGGCTACAGATATGAAGAAGATTGGCATCTCTATCATGTACCAACAGATTTCAAAACACGACAGCGCCTTGGTGTATCCATACGGTGTGGATTTCAAGTTGAAATTCACTCCTTTCTGATCACTTCTAGCAAGTTCACATAAGCAAGAGACCGGCAAATCTTGCTTTGGTTCCTTCGTGCAGTGGAGATCAAAGAAGCTACTGGATTGAATTGGCGATCAGCCTCACACCACGAGCCAAGTCGAAGCAGAATAAGCTGGATTCACCGTCTCCAAATATCAGTCATGGGTGACCTAAATCTCGTAAGATCAAAGATTGTCCCAGGAGCCAATGATAACGAAATATCGCACTACTGTAGAAGGAAGGCCGCCTGCCGATGAGGATAACTAACAGGGAACCAGTTTGTCGATCCTGTAGGTCTGCTTCTTCGGCACTCGATGTGCAATTACTGTCCAAACAAAAAATCTTGATTGTTGATAAGCATTGAGTAATATTGTTCTAGTCTTGTTTCGCCCGTACTAGCACCAATTTCCTTCGGCTCCCAAAATGGTGACTTATACACTTGATTTGTAATTTGGCCTTGAATTGTTAACGCTTCCTATCAATTCGATCGGTCAATGGTGTCAAGCTTAGCAATCATAGTTTTGAGAACGTAATCCTATGAGACCTACATATAAGACCAAATGTGCAATGTGTCCAGGAAACACTGATTCATCATCCTCCAACAACTTCTTCGACATCTCTATTACAACGACCAACATGTTTCGAACTATCTTTAGCATCTATTCTCTTATCGCGGGCTCTTATGCTTACGATACTCTCGTGAAATTTGGTAGACCACCTATTTGGGAGAACCGAACTATTGAAGCCATCTACCAATCTGCCTTGAAGGAGGGTGGAATAGTCACCTGCTGGCATGGCGGCGACGAAACCTACCAGCAGCTTGGCCTAAAGAAAGCATTTGAAACCCGTTTTCCAGGCATGACTCTCAACATTACCGTTGATGTTTCAAAATATCATGATGGCAATATTGACCAGCAACTGTCAGACGGAAACCTCTGGGTGGACAGCATCATTCTTCAAACGTTACACGACTATTCAAGATGGGATCAGGAGGATGCTTTACTCCGTTACGCACCTTTGAACTTCAACAAGATTCATCCCGCCTTCCGGGATATCCGGGCAGCATGGTACGGAGTTGAGATATTCGCCTGGACCTTTATCTCCAACAATAACCGACTTGGTGACAGTCCTCGCGAGTTTTCGGATTTCCTCAAGCCCGAGTTCAAAGACAAGCTAGTTCTGACATACCCCAATGATGATGATGCAGTGCTATATGCATTTGACCTAATGTAAGTTGTCTTTAGAAAGAACATTGTTCAAAACTCTTAATGAATTTTGTTAACATGGTAGTACAGTATGCAGGAATTCGGCTACGAGTGGTTTGAGAAGCTTCTTGAACAGAACCCCCGTTGGGTCCGTGGAACAGGAACCCCATTGACAATTTTGAACGATATGAATAGCACTGTTGCTGCAACTTTCACTGCTGGTTTTGGCCTCTCGTCATCAGAGGCTTTGAACGTCACAATTCCAACTAAGGGATCCTTCGTTACTTGGGCGCAGCGTGCCGCTATCTTCAAGGATGCTCCTCATCCAGAGGGTGCAAAGCTACTCCATAACTTCATGCTGAGCTACGAGAACCAGGCCAGCACTAAAAGCTGGAGCGTGTTGAAGGATGTCCCTGCGCCCGTTGGGTATCCTGACATCATGGACGTTCCCTCCACGAACCCTATCGATTTCGAACGGTTTATGGGTGATCGAGCTCGGGTCGAAAGGCTTAAGCTGTTCTTCGAGGACAAGATTGGAACAGCCCAAGGACTGAGCCCTCTGATCGACGGTATCTGAGCCTTCCGTGGTGGGAGATTGTACAGCTAGTGAATTCTAGCATTACACCTTTAATACGAGTATATCGCACTCGGAGTGGTATTAGATGTCGGTAGGAGGATCATTTCCTTGAAAGACCGAAGGTTCAGCTGAGGATTAAGCCTTCTTGGGTTGACCTTTGATCTGGCCCCGGCTAATACGAAGGCCGGAGACAAGCTCACATCTCTGTCTAGTTTCTGGGCCGATGTTTCATGCATCAATCCTGAATGGTTTTAGACCCCCTTTCATTCGCTTGATCTAAATAGTGACGCAAGTATAACAGTTGCTTGAGTTAGTAGATAGAAATTGTTTCTGAATAATTTTATCGATTTACTTTTCAATCTTCTTGTCTTGACTTAATACATGTAATGTTAAAGAGTGATTATTAATATCAATTTCGATACATAGTTTGATAAGATTAAGAGTAAACTGTGGTAGACATTTCTAAGTGAAGATAAAGAGATAAGATGGTAAATGAATCGAAGTCCAAGCTGTGTCACAATATAACTTCCTGACCAGAATAACAGCCATCTGTAGCAGAAGATGGCAAGGATTCATTACTGAGGTCCGAATGCTGATGGCAACATGCAATCTGTATAGCTGACAAGTTTGGTATAGTACGCTGAAGGATCGTAGACAAAAGTTCAGAAAGTCGGCCGACGCAGAGGAGTTTAGGAGAATACCGGCATTAGTGGTACGCACTATGTGACTTCTGGGACTAGCCGTACTGATATTATGGACTGTTTCTTAATTTTACAATATTTTCAACCTAGCTCCTTCTATTTTATCGGTACATCCGAGCGTGTCTAGTAAATATGGGGTAGTTTTATGTATTGTTAATTGTCCCGTACTCGGCAACTAGGTTGAGAAGCACCACGCGGTTTGCTCAGTCAACCAATAGTATTTCAGGATTACACCGTCACTCCTGCAGCTGAAACAGCCGCTAAAGTCTCTTGTTTGCTAAGAAAGCCACACAGTCACTTCGTGAAGCCCACGTGCAGTCACTACTTAACTCACACAGAGGTTGACCACGGTATACCAAAACGCGCAGCAGGGAGCAGGGACAATACCAGGGCCTACCCAGATTATCATCTGTGTCGACGTAAGGGGTGCATATGCTGAGAGCAGAGATGATCTGATGCAAATTCGCTTTCGTCGGCAACCTGTTCCCGCCCCTCCTGGTACCATTTTAACATGGTCAAGGATTTGAATGGCCTGGTTTGTTCTAGTCTTGATTCTCATTACTTCCAGATATATTTAAATTCACCATCTCCCGTTCGTACAATCTCCCTCATCGCACTCCATATGCAGATAGCTCTATTTTTGTGTCATTGTCCACAGACATCTGCTATTCCCTGCCATCCATCTTACCAACATGGCACTTTTCATTTTTTTGAACTTGATCGTACTCTGGATCTCGGCAGCCTTTGCCTTTCAGTCCTTCTCAGGCTCTAGTCTTTATTATGCAGCTGGACTGACAGCATCTCAGCGACAATCCCTTTTCACTTCGCTCCAGGGTGCTAATATCAAGGTACTCAGGGTTTGGCTCGATGGTATGCTCTACTTCCAGCTCGAATTTGCTTAGAAAGTCGTGACTGATGACGCTCGGAAACGTAGGCGCTTCACCGCCTCAAAAGGGCACACACATTGACGCATTCGGGGCCCTTGAAAACGACCAACCCGGAAAATGGGACGACACAGTTCTGAACCGCCTGGACACTTTTATGGTAGAAGCGGCCGAGTACGGTATTAAACTCCATGTTTCGATGCATAGCTACAATGCTTTATCCGGCAATTGGGACTTTTATGGAAAGTGGTATGGGATCAACAACTTTTACAAGAATGACGATGCTTTTCGCTACTTTAGCAATCGACTGAAGCACATTCTTGAGCATACCAACCAGCACACCGGAAAAACATGGGCCGAAAGTTCTGATTACATCTTCGCTTTCGAAGCCCAGAATGAGGCTATGCATCCTCTGGTATGTCGAATGGTTTACGTTACCCTCCCATATCACTTATCGATGCTCATTAATCGTTGCGAATATAAACTGACTCTACATACACTGGATAGGGTGACCCAGAGGCTCTTGCTTCTTGGCAATGTAAGGTAGCCCGAGTGATTAAGGACAATCTCCGCTCAGATATCCTGGTCAGCACAGGAGGTGGAATGAACCTTCAAAACTCGATACTGGACAGCTACTTTCACTGTGCACCCTTGGATGTCATTGGCATTCACATCTATTACAACGATGAATTCTCTTCGCGGCGTTTGCTGCCGTACATCAAGAAAGCACAGTCATCAAAGAAAAAACTGATCGTTCAAGAGTGGGGCGTTTGTTACTATAATTCACCGAATCAGAACTGTGACCAGACCACTGCACTTCCTTCTGGGACTCGAGATGCCAACATCCGAAGTTGGGCCAACTCAATGAACAGTGTTGGAATGCCATGGATGTACTGGCAGATTCTCCCCAATCGGGACCCCCACGGGCCAGAGTGGGACTATGAAATTGGGGTTGGTGACTCGAACTGGGCCACTTTAAAGGAAGTCAGTCGCGCCGCTGCGCAGCATACCTGCGCTTTCGATTTCTCAAAGTGGCTTCGTTAGGGACTAGATACAAGAGCGACTAGGCTACTAGGCCACAATTCGGGTCTGTGTCAGCCTCTAGGTCGTTAGCAACAGGCTTGGTTCAACATATACAGCATTTTGCTATGTATCTATATATATATTGAATATACGTGAATAGTACCGTGCACCAGACTAGGCTATGCTACCGAACCTCGAGACTCACGCAGAAGAGGATGCAACGTGACCGCCCTTGCACACTATTAAAGTAGCGCCCTGAACGAAGGGTTAAAAGGAGAAACTTGAAAAACAAAACGAAATCAGAATAACTAGACAATCGTAGCTGCATTTCGAGCAAAATTAGCCTAGTGCTCATAAAGCACCAGTTTGTGTTTGTCATTCGATGAACCGCCGGTATGGTCTTTGCTTGAAGACTGGAGACGCGTGTCTTGACCCTTTGCTGGTACCTTGGTAGCTCCCGACAATATGGGGAGTTCATGATAACAGACGTGCAGGGAATTGATGCCGGATAGGTTCCATCAACACTCGATTTCTGAACAACTGGCGTGGGATCGAAAACACTCGCCTGGAGGATCCATTATGATACTTGGTGAAACCAACAGGGCTCTTGATTGGGTAATTATGTTCTTGTCGGTTTGCACACCCCTGATTTGTATCAATAATAGAAGTCAGCGGAGACGATGGCACAACTTGTTAAGGACGCTACGAAGGATCATCATTTCATAAGTGTTATAATGTGACTTCGATCATAGCCCGCAACTCTGAGCCGGTGCCCTGCAGCATTGCCGTAACAGCCGAAGGTTCTTTGCTCTTTTCTCCGCCGGCCCTTTTGGACTAAGCACAGCCGTCTGGGTTCAGATCATGAGCCGTTTATTGAAGTTATCCAGGACCAGCTACTAATAAACTTTACGGCTGTTCAAGGTCTCAACCAGAGGTCCCCATAAGGTAGTCTCGATAGTTTGATACATTTATTAACGACAGGAGTAGTCCCCTTTCTCTGTACCCAAATAAGAAGTAGTCAATCTCATACTGGACTCAATCCGGGGCTTGACTGGAAGTTATGCGGACAATCGAATTAAACGGACCGACTGAGGCCAAGCCAAGAATTGTGGCTTGAGCTATATCCAACAGTGTGGCCCATACGCCGGCGTGTGTAGAAACATCGCCTGGAATTGTAAAAGGTCTAGATCGATGGTCCCCGTAGCGCTCCTAGACCACGTTCCTTCCTTGAAGGATGCTTAAATGCTACAAGCTTTACATAAGCCACAATCTGTAAGACGAATAAAGAATAGTGGAATCTGTTCGGTGTAAGATCAGTGGCTTCTATTGTATGTGATTCTGTTGTCCCCCCGAAAGAGTCTCTATCACGACGGCCCAATAGACTGCAGCTGGTTACGAGCAAATGGAGGTCTGTGCCTGCAGTACTACGCCTCTCATCCCCTATACTACCTGGACTGAGCGTTCACGAGCTATCGAGGCTATTAACACCTACGGTAAGGCTTTCTCTTATCCTTTACGGGATTCTCTTAAGATCTCGAGATCCCTTATATCATGTCCGTCAATTGCCTCAGCACTTTGTTTGAACTTAATGCATCATGATTCGAACGTTACTTTTCTTGCACCTTTCCAATCTAGCCATCTTTTATTGCCCGCTTGCAGTATACAGCATTCCATCTCCGAACCTTCCTCTCTGGCTTATAGTCTACAATTCTGTAGTGCTCTGCTCAACCGTACTTCATTCTGTTTTCATCATTCGGGATACAGAAGATGATGTGTTATCAGCCGCCAAAGTTACGGAAGCTTGTTACTCTCGTGGGAGGGTTCCTTCTCGTATTGCTACTAACCCATCAGGCTAGCTTTATACACGATTCTTCAGTCACTGTCTACCCACCGAGATCTCTAGAGGTTATTGAGGCGTGTCGTGTATCCAATAACGAATTGTCTGCAAAATTGCCCATCATCCCAAGGATCCCCAATCTCGTTCATCAGATTTGGTCAACGAACGATGTTCAGACGTATCCGATAGAAGCCTCACATGAGTCTTGGAAGACATTGTTCCGCCCTCTCAACTTCACAGTGAGACTATGGACAGAAGACGATATCCTCAAACTTATCCGAGCGGAATACCCCTGGTTACTCTCCACCTACACAGCATACCCCGAGAACATTCAACGAGCAGACGTAGCCAGACTTGTCGTTATACACGCAGAAGGTGGAATATACGCTGATCTAGATGCTTATGCGATCTCGGAAAATGAGATTCTATGTCTTCAGCACCGTGGTCTGCAGGCAATGTTCTCCACTACAGCAGGAAATAATGGACTGAGCAATCCTTTTTTCATGGCAGAAAAGGGCTCAGCTTTCGTCGAAATGGCAATACATGAGGCCAAACGACGTGCCGAGCTGTCTCATCAAATTCTCTTGCCGTATGTTCGGGTTTTCTGGTCAACAGGGCCACTAATGGTCACAACCGTGGCTCAACAATTCTCAGCACGTTATGATGCGTTGAGCTCTGAGTTAGGAGTATTGGACGAGCAATACCAAAGATCGGTGATTCTACATAAAGCAGGGCGGTCATGGCATGGTTTAGATGGTAAAGTCTTGAACTGGTTCGGAGATAATGTTGAAACGGATATTATATTGGTTGGGATGGAGATCTTCGTGGGTGTCTTGGTACTGGTTTGTGTCATGGTCCGGCTACCATATCGGAACTTGATCCGAAATAAGAGTTCCGCAAGGATATAAAATCTCGTAGATAGCCGCCAAGTTGACGATAAAATACATGCATACACATTTAAAAGACTTTCTCTTCTACAGACTGTGCCGCTCATCGATCTCGGAAAGAGCTGGGATGGTCCGTCGATAAGAAGAATCAGGTCTATGTCATTAAAGAAGCCTTCTACGCACCTCTAATCCAAATGCTATCATCTATATTGGGCTAGGTGACCGAGACTGCATGTGAAAGAAAGATCGGTCATATCCAATACGCACTACAACTCAACATTTACGGTCATGGTAACCACTCTAGGCCAGGTAGCGGTAAATGAATGGTCGCGTCTTGTAATAGACGTACAAAACCCATTGCTTCACTGCTCAAGCGCCCCTGGGTAGCGGCAGTGCCTGGATCGTCTGTTACCCATGTATGTTTCCAGAAGCTTGTCGGCCGCCCTGCTCAATAAATAGAACTTACCCTGTCATCCATCTGATCCTCCTTATAAGCTAGTGTCGTAGCCTAACCCAGTCAGGTATGACATAACCTGTGCCGTTGAGCCGGTATATACCAGGCCTGTTGTGGTATACCGAAATTATAGTTAGAAGGAGCGACACACACAGCCAGGAGGCAGTCGATGAAACAAGTATTTAGTTTTATGCGACGAAATCTTAAATGATGTACGGTATACACTGTGTTACTAATGTCAAAAATGATAACTGGCTGGAATGATACCTGAAATAGCATATCATCCAGGCGAAGGGATAAAAGAAGAAAAAAGATATAGCTGAAATTCAGGAAGTAAGTCATAATAAAACACTAACCTTAGCGTGGAATTTCCGATTTAGGGTTAAAGTTGATACTACTGTATATCACTAGTCCGGATACAGGTTGCAAGGATAACAAAGGGCACACTCTGGCCCTCAACTTTGTATTCGCTTGGTGTTGATTTAGTAATCGAGCCATCGAAACGTAGTCAATTGGAACTTATCATTTGAGACTGGCCAATTGCATTTCGTTACTCAGTGTGTCCTTTGCCGCTCTTCTGACCTGTACTTTACCACTGGTAATAAGCATATCAGAGTTAGCTCCGGACATATGTAATGCCGCGTTAGGCTTATCGTATTGTCGTCGGCTCTTTCGTTACCGACAGGCCTTGGCACAGAACAAGAGCCGTAGTCAAGACAGGCAGTGCCCAAAAAAAAAAGAAAAGGAAATCGGAAACCGGAAACCGGAAACCGAACCTGTTCCTAGGGTCGGCCGACTCTCTCAATCCCTGTTAGAGATAGATCAAGAGCAATACCGTATGTTGTGGAGTATAATCGAAGCTCTACAGACTTCATCCCGCCAACCTTCGCCGCACCCCACAAGAAATCCTGTCACGTTGCTCAATACTACATTTCTTTGGTGTATTCTAGCTTTTTCAGCATGATGACTCCATGCTTCCAAATTATTGCCCCCAGTACGACTAGTTTCATTCTGGGGGAGGGGTATAGCCGCTCAAGTTGAGATAGGTGCAGCTGTGCGGCAGAGTTTCACCCGTCGTGATGCCCACAAGCCTGACGCCATTTGGGTTTCCACCCAGATACATTTCACCTCGTGGACTCTACAGCACAACTCGCGGGATTCTTCACTATTAACGAGCGATCGAGATTTGCCACTTAGCCATCTCTTCAACAAATCACTCAGCAATAGCGAAACAAGAGGACAAAAAAGACTAGAATTAGATTTTAAACGCCACAATATAGGATCTTTCTATTTTTTCTGTTTCGATTATCCTTCCTATTGCCGTTTCATTCCGCAAATAAGACCCCACTGGATATGCCTTATCATATGTCACCCCGGCAGTTGTAACTAATACATGTAGTTTAAAGTGGGCTTCAAATGGTACTGTATTATATCATCTCGGTCACGCCGATTGGATGGGCTCTTAAGCTAGAAGGGGGTTGAAATACTAGCCCACTTGTCGCTATAGTTTTATGCATAACCGGAAGAGTATGGTCTTGCAGCCCGACGCTCAAACCCGACAGCCGAACCCGACGATCGAACCCGACAATTCAATCCCATAAGTGAACCCGAAAGTCGAACCCGACGATTGGACCCGACATCTACATCCGGTATCCGATTCTTGTGCCTTCGAAGTCTTGCCCAACTGGATCATTCTAATTTGTGTAGGTTGCAAAGGCATGCCAGGTTGCTCAATTCCAAAGTATGGGAAGTAGCTTCTACTGCCAGAAACACCGTTAAATTTCGACTACATTGTGCCATGTTGTGAGAAGCGAAACCAGGTAGATAAGCGGTCAAAATATATCTTCAAGGGGGGTTTGTCATGCTCGTTTTTCATCAATATCACTTGGAGATTGAAGAAAGTTCCACAGGCATGATAAATAATAGTTATGATATTTGGTTGAAGTAGGAGGAAGGGGGGAAGACTATCTTGCTACAAGTGGCTTAGAGTGAAAGAAGTTAAGTTGTTGAAAATTGTCTTCTCGTCTCACCAGCGTGAATCTTGTCTCGCCATAGTTGATATTCATTGACCATTCTTTGATGTTCTGTCTGAAGAGATGTCGGGTCCAGATCTTCAAATGCCATACTCCAGATTGATTGAGCCTCTTCCTTTGCTGTTTTTCTCGCGGAATCAATACCTGGAGGATCCAGTCAGCACCTCTTCTTCCTGGAGATCGGATTATGGTACCCCTACCGATGTGTTGTGCCTGAACGGGATATAAAGCATATCTTTTTTGACCATTATTTAGAGCAATATCGTCCAGCATTATATCAATTTGCCCTTTCTTGATCTTGTGCAGTCGAGATATTAGCATTGGTATCTGTGCTCGAGGGAAAACCATTGCCTGGGAGCAACAGCCAAAGGGTTCATCAAAGACACCAGGCGAAGGGGGAAACAACGACGCTTTTCCGCACTGGTATAAGAGTATTACAAGTCCAGGTACCAGTACAGAAATGACAACAAACAGTGTCTCGAGATCGAAATACTTGCGACACGTCCGCCATCGTCGACGTGCAATTAACACCAGCGCTGAGAGTCCGAGATCAAAACCTAGGATAATCCAATACTCGTTATTGCCACCTATTGTACGGCTTGCCCAACCAGTTGATCTTTCCTGGTTAAACAGACGCATAAAAAGCCAGTCTTGGCGTTGCTGACCAGGCCTGGTTGATAGCTCACCTAACGCTCGCAGAGTTTGCATAAACCATCCATCTGCCAGGATAATATCGTCTTCAAATATGCCAATATATAACGAGCCGGTATCGTAGCATTGCTGAAGGGCATATGCATAGTCTAATACGCCTTTCTCGAGGTAATCTTCAGATTTTTCGAGTTGGCGCAAGTGTGACATCGTTGTCGCGTTAAGGTCATAGGTAAATACATCGTCAACAGCTCGACGAAGCCATTGCTGATCCCAGTCGGGATGGCGTTTTGGGTCGGTTTCTGCGATAAGAACAGATATATGAAGGTCTTCTCGCTCTCTTTTCGAGAGACCGTATAATAAGCTACCGATCGTTGTCTTCGTTCGCGGTATAGTCAGTTAAAGTGGCGCCAAGTATTTTGCAGAACGGTCTTACCGAGAGATACTGTGTCTGGCGTTTCACGGAGCTAACAGCTACACAAAGACTCCTGTTGCTGATTCGGGCTTCGTCTGGAGTAGGGTGTTGCTCATTCGAATAGAAGTCTATGGCTCGATACGCTTCGGCCGTGCGATATTTCGAATAGGAGGTCTCGTACGCCCGTGCTTTGTCAAAGAAGGCACTGCCAGGGTCGCGATAAAAGTGAGCGCGACCATACCAGACCAAGCATAACAAGAGAATCATGCATGTCATGACCTTATATAACAGGCTAAGCATTGTGACAGGAAAGATTGAGATCGCATGCAATCAACAGCAGTAATTTCTTCCACCGAGAAAGGCAGTAGGTTGAAAACCACTTTCTGGTCTTGTTTTGCAGCATTGTGTAAGGTCATACAGCCTGGCAGGTGTGGGTAATACCGGGCAACGCTGTCGAGTTTACTCAACCGATCAGTCTGGACCCGGCACAATCTGTGACACGAAGCTTAGAAGTACTTGGCTATGTACACGCTAAGCTTGGTTAAAAACATAACAAAAACTACGTTCAGAACCTCATGGTAAAATTCTCGTCGGTACTTCATGCTGCATCGGTCTAATAGTGGATTTGTCACAGATTACATACTACCAGCCCTTGTTCCACATGTATTATAAATCTTCCAAAGTTTTGCGTTAATTACAAATCAAGGACATCTCGTTGTCGGGAGGGTGTTTACATTTCACCTTCATCAGACTACGACATCCTTGTTCGCAGGTGTATCCCCGTGCTCCCTTATGTGATATGAGAATAAAGCAAGAGCAACTGGTGATGTATGCACAAGTTAGCATTTGGTTGATAGACTTGGCGAAAGTGATTGAAGTTTAATTTCGCATGGTCATATTCGGACCGTTGACCTTTAGAGCCAGGCTAGAATTAATCTGAAGGATCTGGCCCTTGTCTTTTGTCGGAGGATAAACAGAGCTTTGAAGTGCCGCTTATTGCGAGATAGAATCCGGGAGAAGTCAAAAATCCCCCATCAGCTCTTTTGATTTTCTGGCTAAATGCATCGTTAGTTTGTACATGGAATCGGAAGCGCGGCAATCAAAACCAGGCTCTGAAGGATAAAGGGATATGCTTCGAGCAGCTACTGACCAGGACAGATTCATAAAGTACTGAATACGATCGAAGTAAAGTTACACCATCCCGCAGGAATATCTGTAGGGGAACGAAGACAAGGCCCCTGGAACTTTCACGCTGCAGGTGGATGCGGGCCGGAGGATAACATTGGTGAAAAACGTTACTAAGGAGAACTAGATTAGCAATACAGTGGTATATAAGTCTAATAAATCCAGAGCAACATAACCTGACAGCAAAGATCAGATTATACCATATATTTAAACAGACCCTTTTATTCACTCGTTTACATCACACTTGAGTATTCATTCACCTTGTGTCTATTCTCCTTGCTATACCTTGTGCTGTACGAGCACTCTGTCGTAAATATCACCACTACCATGGTTGTCGGAAACTTTGACAGTAGCCGCTCAGTTTGTGAGAAGGTTTCATGCAAACCCTCCCTGCTCGGAGGCTTGTATGTCCCTACAGTTGCATTCTTCTTCCCAGACGAATCCATCGATATCGAAACTACCAAGTTCCATGCTCGGCGGCTAGTCGAAGCTGGTGTTGCGGGCCTAGTTACTCATGGCTCTAGTGGTGAGGCTGTCCATCTTAATCATCAAGAAAGGCAGCTGATCAACCAAGCTACTCGAAATGCCATAAAAGAGGTTGGGGGTACTGAGATACCCCTCATTGCTGGTTGCGGTGCCCAATCAACACGCGAAACAATTCAATTTTGTCTTGAAGCCTCCCAATCCGGAGCTGACTACGCTTTGATATTACCACCGGTCTATTATCAGGGACTTCTCACGATCAGCCACGTTATCCGGCATTTTATTTCTGTGGCAGACAAGTCTCCGATTCCTGTCATTATATACAACTTTCCTGGAGCATGCAACGGCCTCGATCTTTCATCCGATACCATCATTACTTTGGCTGATCATCCCAACATTGTCGGTGTGAAGCTCACATGTGGAAACACGGGGAAGCTTGCACGGATTGTTAATACCGTATCTGAAAGGAAGAGACTTGCTCGACAGCAGGCTTTCCGAGTATTTGGGGGAAGTGTCGACTTCACCATCCAGACTCTCGCTGTTGGAGGTGACGGCATTATAGGAGGTACAGCAAACCTCGCTCCTCGAGTCTGCAAGAAAGTATTCGAGCTATGGGAACAGGGAAGCCTGGCGGAAGCAAGAAATCTGCAGGCTATCATAGCTGGCGGTGACTGGGTAGCCATCCAGGGAGGTTTCATTTCGGTCAAAGCTGCGTTGCAGAAATACTACGGGTACGGAGGCCCATCCAGACAGCCGTGTACTTTGTTGGAAGGAGAGGAGTTAAGCAAGCAATTGGAAGGGTTCTCAGAACTTATGGAGTTAGAGCAACATCTGGGAGAGCAGTTATAGGAACCTGTATGAATTGACTCGACAAAGGTCAATTTCGGGGAGGAACACCCGTCCACAGTTCGAAGCATCATCGATTTATGTTGGGGAAATGTCTTAAATGGGAAAACCAACGAAAGTGAAGAACTCTGTGCACAAACGTCGGAGATGAGCAAGAAGACATTCGGAGAATCGCATCTCGAGACGCTTCGTGCGACGACTTTATTAGTCTATACATACACCATTCAAGATCGACTGAACGAGGCCCAAAAGTTGGGGATCGAGTCGCTGAAGAAGGCCATGGCGGTACTATGGGACGGACATCAACATACCTTCGACTGTATGTCCAGACTTGTCTTGGTGTATCACAAACAAGGTCGGTCGAAAGAGGCTGAGGAACAGCTGAGGCATGCATTGAAGACGTCGGTGCAGTCGCTCGGTGAAAACGATCCAGAGACAATATATCATCGGCGTAGCCTAATGACGGTGTACAGGAGTCAAGGACGGCTGAGAGAGGCTCAAGATTTAGGAGAACAGGTGTTGACGACGGCGCAGAGAGTACTCGGTGATCATCATATGGTAACGCTCTTGTGCATACCTCCCTTGATCGAAATATATGAAATGCAAGGGCAGTTGGCAAAAGCTGAAGAGCTTAAGGAACAGAAGCAGGAGCTGGAGAGGCGGGCGTTGGAAAGGTAGGAGGAGGTTGTGGGTTTGGACTTTTCCTTCATGATTGGTTAGTTCTCAAGCCTGCATGTCATTCACGATACAGTGGGTTTCAAGGAAAAAAGAAGCAGGAGAAGGATGTTCTAGATAATTACCTATGGGAGGGAATGGATGAACGGAGAACGAGGTCTGCGCTTTTCTTCAATTCATATTGTCGCCTTCATATATATAAAATTATTTCGTTATCAGGAATGTGTATGGAGGCGATGGTCTCGATGTTCAGAGCGCCCTACCCGACAACTCTATCGACGCCTCCCGCTGAGAGACCTGTAGCTGAGGCATGTAGTTGGTGAGTTTATGGCGTTTAAGGTGCGGGAAATAGCCAAGCAAACTTCCGGCTAAAGTCATCGAAGGTCAATTGAGTAATTTGTCGCACATCAAAATAAAAACGACACCGTTTGACAGGTAATAAATCCACGACATTATGTAGGGCTGCTGCAGGTGCATAAGCGCTTGACCATTCATTCAACGCTAGGGGAGTTAGGAATTGTCGATTGACTGAGATGCAACCAGGAGAATGAGACAAGCCCAGCCGATTCCATCAGCATCAGCCAATCTTAGTTGAGTGGAGCCACTTCTGTTTTGACATGGACCTGGACCTGGACCAAGACTTGGCCTGACTTGATGGGTGATGGCCTGGGCGATGGCCTGGGATGGGATGGGATGGCCCGGAGAGCCGCCTCCACCTTCTGCATCTCATCTCATCTCCATCCATTCCAAATCAAACCAAACCAAACCAAGCATGGACTTGGACATGGACATTTAGCCTCCATCATCTTCAATCATTCATTTCTCCAGCGAGTCCATTCTTTGTTGTTTTGGACTACATCGCATCGCATCCAACCACTTTCCCGTACAAAATCTGTTTCAAATCTCCAGAACCTGTACTTCTATCGAATCAATCTCTCAACTCTTCCCTGTTGTATTGCGACGCACGCCATATCCGCTCCTCCTAGTCTTGTGTCGTGTTGCGCGTCCTGTTGTGACACTCGGCTGTCCTCCCGCTCAACATTTTAATCCGCCAAACTTACGCCATCCGCATTTCGTCTTTGTTGACCGCTGCAACGCCCTTGATCGCCATACCGCCCGATTCTGATCCTGATCTTCTCGCTTGAACGAGGAACTGCTACATCAACAGGGGCCCAAGGCCTCGCAGTCCCAATGTCGAATAAGAATGAAGCCTTGCCCTCCATGGATCCCTTCTCTCCTGCACATCAACCCGACGAGGGTTATTCCGAGGACCCTTTAACGCCCACCGTCAATCAAGAACTCTCGACCGCCCTCGCTACTCTTCGTTCTCCATCCGATTTAAGCACATGGCTTGTCGCGAACTCGTCTCTTCTACCCCTCCAGGTCAGGACAGGTACGTGATGCTGATTGAAACTGTAGCCTTGACTTGCTGACACGCTCAAAGAGTTGACCATGGCCCTGCTCGATAATCTGCCTACATCCGTCATCGCCGAGATCGTTCACCGTTTGAACCCGCGACTTTACATTGACTTTATCCAATACCTCCCTGCGGAAATCTGTCTCAAGATTTTAGGCTTCCTCGATCCCGTCTCCCTTGTCAGCGTCACGCAAACATGTCGCGCTTGGTACGAATTGGCTTTGGATAGGAAACTATGGGAGCATCTATACTACATGGAGGGATGGAAGACCATCACGAGCGAGATCGAAGCCTGCGAAACTAAGGTCAACAATGGCCTCGATCATTATGTCCGCCTTCTTAACCGGTTGCAATCGACGCAAGATGCCCATCCTAACAAGATCCGCGCTGTGAATACCGACGAAGACCTCGAAATGACCGATCGCGACCGTACACCTGGTCCCAGTGAGGGTTTGACCGGTGGAAGCATGTTTGGCAGCCCTTCGTCCTCTTTCTCATCAAGCCGACCTGCCATCGTACCTATGGGCGAGATGGATCTTGATGGCTCTAGAACAGCGAGTCTCGACCGAACCATGTCTTCATCTTCCGAAGGCAGAGGAAAGCGCAAAGAACCAAGCGGCGATCCCGAGTCATCCGTACCCCCAATGTCGCTTGCCGATGCAGCCAACACCATGCCCCCGTCACCACTTTACATCTGGGATGTCGGCCGATCACGATACCGTATCAACTGGCGATATCTATATGCTATGCGACGCAAGTTGGAAGCGAATTGGGAGCTTGGAAAATATAGCACCTTTCAATTTCCTCATCCCAACCATCTCGAGGAGGGACATCAGGAATGTGTCTACGCATTGCAATTCGAGAAGGACTATTTGGTGAGCGGCAGCAGAGATCAGACCATGCGCATTTGGAACGTGCACACCCGCCGACTTGTTCGAGCTCCGCTCACTGGACACATGGGCTCCGTTCTGTGTCTACAATTTGACGCTGACCCAGAAGAAGATTTGCTTGTCTCTGGAAGTAGTGACTCTAACGTTTTCATCTGGAAGTTCTCCACAGGAGAGCTGGTGCAGAGGCTGACAAGAGCTCACCATGAATCAGTACTCAACGTGCGATTTGACAAACGAATTTTAGTTACATCTTCCAAGGATAAAACGATCAAGATCTTCAACCGACGTCCTTTAAGACATGGCGATCTTGGATATCCCGGAGGCGATGTCGTTGGCCCAGTCCCAACCAACCTGCGAAGATACGGTTACGAACCAGACTTGAGTCAGGAACTTGCCGTCAAGCCACCATTTACCATGATCGGCCGTCTGGATGGACACAGCGCTGCTGTGAACGCAATCCAAGTTCGCGACCGCACTATCGTCTCTGTCTCTGGTGATAGGCACATCAAGGTTTGGAGGTGGCCAGAGCAGGTCTGCACTCAAACGATACCCGCACACGACAAGGGAATCGCGTGCGTTGAGTTTGATGGCCGCAGGATTGTGAGTGGTAGCAGTGACTGGGAAGTATGCATTTTTGATGCACCTACTGGCCTTAAGGTTGCCCAGTTGCGCGGACACAACCATCTGGTTCGTACTGTTCAGGCTGGTTTCGGCGATCTACCATACAGCACAGCAGAGGATGAGCTCGAGGCCAAGGCCGTGGACGCTGAGTACTTCCGGGCTTTGGAGGCTGGCGAGATCGACCATAGCATGGATCGAAGACGTCGCAGAGACCGTCGCGCCAATGCTGGTAGCTCACGACCTGAGGATGTACAGGCATTCGGTGCCAAGGTGCCTCCTGGTGGTGGTGGCGGCAGAAAGTACGGCCGTATAGTATCTGGCTCCTATGATCAGAGCATCATCATCTGGAGACGCGATAAGGAAGGCGTTTGGAAGCCTGCAATTCATCTTCGACAGGAGGAGGCTGCTGCTGCTGCTCAACGTGAAGCTGCTGCGGCATTATCGAGCGCAACATCAAACGTCGCAATGGCTGGTTCATTGGCTAGCAGGTCTTCGCATTCATCTACCATTGTTCCACGCTCTCCACCTACAACCGGCACACCACTTGGACCCATGATGCTACGTGATCATCATGGCGACTCGCAACGAACATCGACTTCATATCAAGCGCTCATCGACCAAACCGTACCGCTCGGACCAAATGCACTTCAGCAGGCACTTGCGCAATACCCGATCGCGCTGGCTCACCACTCGTACTTACAATCTGCTATCGAGAAGGAGACTTCGCCTTTGATTCGAGCACAGCTTAGAGGGGTGGTTACGGACGCTCTGGCTGCTCTTCAGATTCGACAGACACCTTTGCGCCACCAGTCGAGCTCCGTCGGTTCCAGCGACAGTAACCGAACCAACCCGAGATCCAGCATCGGCGTGCCTCATCCTGGTGCTATCCCTGCGCCGGCTCATGTGGCAGGCGGAGTTCCAGCTGCGCAAACACCGGCCGCAAACAACGCGCAAGGTGCACCACCTGGACAGCCAGGTCAACCAGCCGCGGTTGCTCACCACCCTGGTCAACATCCTCATATCGCAGCGGCAGAGAACACATCTGCACGAGTCTTCAAGCTTCAATTCGATGCGCACAAGATCATTTGCTGCAGCCAGACTCCGACAATTGTCGGATGGGATTTCTGTAATAAAGACCCAGCATTGGAAGAAGCTGTCAGGTTCTTCGCAACGGTGGACTAGATTGCAAAGCACGTTTCTACGAAAGCATTATTTTGAGCGAGGGAGTTGGCAGGTTGCATGGATATAATCGAGATTGGGATTGTATGTATCAAGTAGTTCGAGAAGCGCCGTCTCGTTACAATTCTTAATGAAGAGGGTACATATTCGCAGAAGGGTATTCTAAATGACAGACTCATTTCAAGCGATAATAGTGGTATTTAAAAGTGGTGAAATATGCTTGAGACCCTACTACCCTTCCAACCAACGCCTTAACCCAGAAATTCGTGATAGTTCACATCATTGCAGTCCATTAACCAGCAACTTGCTTCACCTTGTCCTCAGTCTGAGGCGGCTCGTCAACAAATTCCGGCATGACCTCATCCTGCAAGAAACCCGGCACAGCACCACCCATCTCATGCTCCATCTCAACCTCCATCCCCAGCGCCTCAAGCTCAGCATCCAACTCATCCTCCTCCACATCATCAGGAATATCATAACTCCTGGCCAGACTCTCCTGAATCTCATTCCCCACATCCATCAAATCCGCCATCTCATCCTGCAGCCGCTCAATCTTATCAATATCAATTTTTCCGTATTGTTTCTTGAGTTCCTTGTTGGTAGTCTTCATAGCGTCGACCTGCGTCATTACATTCTTGAGGTTGTCCTGCATGTTGCTCGCTTGCTCCATGTTCCACACTTGAGACTCCAGTTTGTCTTTTTCGGCTTCGTAGGCTTTGCGGCGTTGGAGCACTTTGAGGGCTTTTTGCTTCATGGCTTGTTTGCCGGGGCCGTCGCGCATGCGGGATAGCTTTTCTTGGTAGGCGCCTAGTTCGGCGTTTAGGGCTTTGAGTTTGGTGTCGAGGGAGGAGATGCGGGTGTCGAGGTTTGTTATGGCGCCGTTGAGGGTTGGTTTGGGGCCCGTGGGCTTGGAGCCGAAGAGGCGATTCATTTTGGCGATGTTTTGGGTGCGCTGGAGGTTTGTTTGTGTTGTGGGAGAGAGATGGCGCTGAGGAGAGGGATGTTGGAGGCGGTGGTTGTTAAAGGTTGAGGTTGAATGTGGTAGCCTGAGGGATGACGTTCGCTGGCACGCGGCTCGGGATAAGGTGGCGGGGCTAGTGTGGCTCCCCACCTGGGGAACTGAGACTGACTGAGCAAGACTAAATTGGTTACCCTGTAGTTGTGATATTTCAAGGTTCTACGGCACGAGAATGAAGTTTATCGGGCAGTTTGAACGGTCGTGGAATAAGAGAACTGTAGGAAAGTACAGAGTTTCCTCTTACTCTCTTAATTGAAAGCCCAAAGTGAATCTCTTGATGTTGTTGAGTTGCAATCGCTTTCAGCAAGTTAGTCGTAAGCTGCTGAGCCACCGGGCTCTGAACATCGTGAACCAGCATTCAATTCACAACACAACTCGAAGCAAGATAGCATCCTCCTTTAGAAATCACATCTTGAAAGAAAGACATGTTTTCTTTTTTTTTCCTTCTTTACCTCGTAGCTGGCAGCTGCTGTGATGTAAATAGACCTGGAAGCGTTCGTTGTCATCATGGAGAGTTCTGTGGCTGATGCGACTCCATTCAAGCGTTTGGAAGGTCCAGTTTTTCAAGGCGTACAGTTCAAATCAACACATGGACCTATACCTATACCCGACTTCCACTTTCAAAACTTGACTTCACTGAGAGGTCGCAATTGATCATGGCACTGAGGGAAGATTCGTCTTGGTCTTGCAGTTAAAAGAAGAGCGATTGCTGTGTAGCTGACTTCACATCCAAATTTGTTGTCTCTAGGTACTGGATAGCTTCTTGGGCTCGCTGTTGCTCGGCGCCTTTCCTTTTTGGGCCCAAAGTAAACAAAGATTGGGTTCCACGATTGAGAGACGAGACCCTGACCTAGTCTAGCATAACCGCTGCCCGCTCGTTCCCGTTCGTAGTTCAGGGCATTGATCACGGCTGGAGAAACTCATTTTTAAACATTCGGGAAGAGCATGTGGCTGTTTCGAGTAGAGGAACTGTCCCTCCCACCCTGAGACATAAATAGATTACTGCTAAAGTGTGTTGTCCGAGAAGGGCAGGGCACTAGAACAATGCTACGTCAAGGTGTTCAGTGTCATTAAGCGCAACCGATTGGTCTGAGACTCTATCATTGTTCAAGTCTCAGACTCTCTGCAAACGTCGGCCAAATAGCCACAATTGAATCCACTCAAGCTTGGTCACATTCTATTATTCTTAAAATTATGCTGGATAATACAGGAGGCACAATGAATAAACAGGCCAGTGCCAATAACAATTACAATAAAATCAGCTTCATTTTACTTATGGGGCCCCATTTACCCCCATGTACTTGGCGTCCCTCCCATTATTGGCTCAGAATGCCTCAAGTATTGCAATACGCGTGACTACACGAAAGAAATCCTTCACGCGAACCGTGCTATTCACGTAATGATCTAAATGATCCTAAAACCATCGCGTACTGTAGATTAATGGATCCCATGTGTTAAGAAGATCAGATACTCACGTGATTTTTTACCCATAACGCGTTTAGCGCTAGCGCGCGCCGCCATCGTCTGCAGCCGGCTGCCACTGTCAGTGCCAGTGCAAGGTGGGGCCACATTCACATCGTTCCCGTTTCGCAAAACAAAACAAACTCTCAACTTTCCCGTCTTTGCGCAACGCTCGATCTCTAACCTCACAACACTCGATTCCTTCCCGCGATCTCGCAAAAGCTCCCTTTTGCAACCCACCAGCTACCGCAACTTTTTTTATTAATCCTCACCACGCCTGCCTTGTCGTCGCCCTGCCGCTTCGACCGTTTGTTTACTTTCTGCTCGTCTGCGCTGCATCTTCGCGATGACAGCGTCTTGGGCGTTTGGGCAACAGCCCATGGGGATGTGAGTTTTGCTTCTTGTGTCTTCTCTCTTCTCTACAGCATGCTAACCTTCTGTCTTCACAGCAAGCCCGTCCCCCTCGACTTTATCCCCTTCTTCTCGACGACCAACGGCACACGTGTCGACGCTGATAAAATGTACGCCTTTGCAAAACCGTTGCACGCCAAAGAACCGAAACTAACGATGCGATAGTGACCTCAGCTTCAACCTCGGTGCCTCCTCCACCATGACCCTGACCCGGCCCGCTGCCTGGGATCGTGTTTTGACACTTTCCCATAATGCGGCCGGTAAGGGTCGGCAAATCATGAAGAGGGTCGCTCTCTACGACCGAAAGGCTCAGCCTTTCATGATCCGTCCCGAGGTCAATTTTACCATGCCGAACACACGTGAGGCCGTTGCGTCCGATCAACTCGTGTCGCGCAAGGTTAGAAGAGGAGCCAATTACCAGCCAATCTCTAGAGAAGTGGCGTTCTCAGGCAGCTCGCTTAGCCATGCGTTTATGCTTCAGGGACTTGTCCAGGCGACCGGTAAGTTTCCTCCATGGTCATTTCAAGCTGACTTTTCACTAATTTGTCAAACTAGCCAACGTCGCAAACAACTACATGAACACTTCTTCATGTACCTCTTACGAGGATCGGCGCGCCGCTCGCCGGGGTATCTGCCAGATCACCCCCCTCAAGCGCCGCGCCGATGTTGCACTTGGCGGTCAGCCGGACGTCCCTGTGATGATTACTCCGACCGGGGGTAATAAGCTCGGGTTTTACTATAAGGTCCTGCCGATCATCAAGAAGGCATACTCCAAGGGCAAGAAGGAGGTAGACGTTGCTACCGCTTCGATGGTTGGCTTCTCCTCCTTCCTTCGAAGCAGCCGTCGAAACCCTCGCCAGCATGTGGCGGCCTATGGTGTTCCCGAGCTTTCTGACATCATGGACGACTCAGAGCCCGAGAGTCCAACCGTCGTTCGACAGCCTGTTCTCAAGGCAGAGTCTCGGTCTCCAGCGAAGCGCATTGCGCGTCTTACAACCCCCTTCTCCAAGACGCCTCGCGCAAACCGCTTGACGGAAGGCTTTGTCAAGCTTCTCCCTACCTCTCGCCGTGGCGTCTTTACCACTCCTCGCAAGAGCCGAAACTCTCCTGTTCCTCAGACCGCCAGCCCAGTCTATGACTTCGCTGTGAACTCGCTGAACTACTCACCCACCGCGTCGGAGGAAGATCTTCCCGGTTCCCCCAAGGAGGGATCACCTGAACCTACCGGAGACATCACCTCTTCCCCTACTCGAAGTCCAGGTCGCACATTCCGCGTCCCGTCCGAGTTTGACTCCTCTTCCATTAATGGTGATGAGAGTATTCGAGGACCTCCGTCAACTCCCAACAAGTCGTCTCCTGTGAACTTCTCGCGTCCCATCGCGCCCACTCCCTCTCGCTGGATCCGTGCCGAGCCTGCTACTCCCTTTACTCCCATGCCTCAGAGTGCAGCTCCCGCTACTCCCATCCAGTCTGACTCACCTATTGGTCTTCATGCTCTTCTTGGTCCCGACACACCCAAGGCTCCTGTCTGCACTTACGAGACTCCTACCGGTATCGACTCTATTGACTTTGGTGGTGTATCTCCCTTCCAGAGCAACGTCTCCTGGATGAACCCCTCTGCTCAAGCCAGCGAGGCCCACCGATCTCAAACCGTCAACCACGCACGCCGTCGCCGATCCGAACCTGTTCTTCGAAAGCTACTCGAGACCCAAGCTCGTCGCCGATCCGCTTCCCCTCAGAAGCTTCGATTCAAGTCCGACGATACCTTCCAGGATGTCATCTCTATTGCATCTCTCTTCGACCTCCCTTCTGCCGATGAGACCACTATTCTCGAGACTGCTGAGAATGATACCAATGAGACCGCTTCCTACGAGACTGCCAAGGAGACCAGCGCTGTTGAACCTGTCACTACCACTGTTGACGATGCCACTATGGCCGATCCCACTCCTGCTCTTGACACCACTACCGACGATCTCGACGTCCCTGCCCCTGTCACTGACTCTACTGAGATTCACAAGGATGACTCTACTCCTACCGACGACAGTGCTGTCTCTGGGATCGCTCCGGTCGAAGTCATTGATAAGGTCGCTAGTAGTGATTCTACCCCCGCCCAGGAGGTACAAATCACCGATGCTACACCTATCAACACCACCGAGGACGCCAACGGGAATGACGCTGCCCCTACTGACGACGCTACCGCTTACGATGCTACCATTGACATCGCTACCGCCGAGTCTACCGTTCACACCGACGCTGTTCCTACCCCCATGGAGATTGCCATCACTCCCGCAGTCGAGAATACTCCTGCCAAGAACTCTACCACCGACGTCGAAATGTCAGATGACGACCAACCCGCAGCAGGCGAGCAATCTATAGTTGAGATTGACATGCGCGAAAATCCTGACATCTTTGGTGCTCACCCGTCGTCTCCTCCCGCTCCCGTTCAAAACCTTTCACGCATGGCCAATGATGCCTGCGATGGCCACGCTAAGATCGTGGTCACCGAGGAAAATGGAAGACTCTTCGTCCGATTTAAGTTGTCGGCTCAATATGCTCACATGTTCCCCGCGAGTCAAGGTTTTGAGAACAATGATCTGGCATACTCCCCATCTGCTATGGCATCTACACCTCGAACAAGCGTCAACACCAACCAAGTTGCTTCGACTGATCTCTCTGCCCAGCACAATCCGTTCTCGCCAATCGTTGCTACACCTTCTCGAGTCTTCTCATTCTCGTCGCCTGTCAATGCAAACACACCTAGCGACATGGCCACTCCCGCTGAACGCTCTATCGGAGATCTCCTTCAGACTCCCAATGTCACTGCCTTTGGTACCACTAACGATGCTAGCCCTACTGCATTCCAGACTCCTGAACTGCCTGAGTACAACGACAACACCCTTATTTTCGGCGAAGCTGCTGCTACCCCTCAGCCTACTTCCACCAAGCGAACAACTCGTCGCCAGTCCGCCATGACTCCTCTCAAGCGAGCTACCACTAACGCCATGACTGCTTCGAAGCTTACTACTCCTGCCAAGGCTGTTGAACCTAACCACAACACTCCCAAGTTCGCTACGCCACTGGCTTTCGGTGCCGATGAGACTCTTCCCTTGTCTTGGTCTGACGTTGATACCCCCGCCAAATCTCCATCCAACATGCATGAAGCCGCTCCTGTTCAAGATGAGCCTCTGAATTCTGCTTCTGTCAATCCGGTTATCACCTCTACTCCTACTCCCGCTGTCAACGATGCTCCCGCCAAGGATGAGCCCGCCACCATCACTTCTTCTGTTGACACCGTCACCATTGCTGCCGCACAGGATCAGCCTATCACTTCTCCCCCCGCCAGTCCCGTCATGACTACTACTCCTGACAATGTCAACACCGCTGTCAGCAATGCTCCCGATCAGGATGAGCTCGTCACCGCCATTACTTCTACTGACAACGCCACCATTGCTGCCGCTCAGGATCAGCCTATCACATCTCCCCCAATCGTTGACACCGATCCTATCGCTCCTGCCCAAGATGAGCGTCTTTCTTCTCCCCCCACCGAACCAACCGTCACTGCTCCCGCCCAGGAAGAGCCAGTCAGTTCGCCTACTGCCATCGTCGCCGCCACCACCAATGCTCCCGTTCAGGATGAGCAGACCACTGACTCCGTCGATGCTGATCGACAGTGGATGCACGACTTCATCAAGCGGTCCCAAAAGACCACATCGTCAGAGTCCGGTTCTTCCATTCCTCCCCCAGTTACTGCACGCCAGCCTCTCGGGGACCGAAGCCATAACAGGGGTAGTCCTCTGATGAAGCGCAAGCTTGAGGATGGAAGCTTGGGGGATGAATCTCCTCCCAAGAAGGTCAAGGTTGATGAGCCCAAGGCTGCCGCTGCTCCCAAGAAGGGCAAGCGAACTAGAACAGCCCGGCACAAGGCTGAATTGGCCATCGACATGGTCGACACCCCAACTCAGGACACAGAGTTGCCTCTCCCCGCCGATGCCAACCCCGCATCCCCTCCCACAACTCGCCGCTCCTCACGTCTTCGCGGTCAGGACAACACCGCCGCCACACCCAAGTCCTCGCTCCCCACCCCGATCAAGCTCAACCGAGCGGGTGCCGGTCGTGGTATGGCCAAGAAGCCACGCACCGAGGAGCAGGAGTGGGATCGCAAGACACGATCCAACACGAAGAAGAACATGGGTGACGCTGAGACTCCCGCCGAGACCCTGACTAGACTTAAGGGTCAGGTCGAGGAAGACTCAGACGTGAGTGAAGGATCGGCCGGCGGGCGACGTGTGGGGTGGAAGGACCCCTTGGAGAAGTTCCAGGGGTCAACCCCCAAGAAAGGACGGGCCGCACCCAAGGCCAAGGCCACTCAGGGCAACACCGGGGTCTCCAAGGCCCGGTCGACTCCCAAGACGACAACCAAGACTACGCGGGCCGCCAAGGTGGCGGAGGGTTTGGGAATGGTTGCTAATGGCACTCCCGCCAAACCCCAGCGCGTCACACGATCTCGTGCACGCAACGGGGCTTAGGCACCCTCCATCCAAGTCACCTTGGTTGGCAGCCCCGGTGTCAAACGCCCTGGGCTTTTATTGTTTTGATTGAAGGAAGGAACCCAGCGCCAGAAGGCGCACAAGGACAAGTCTCTGTTTTTGGTGGCGCAGGAAGCGCCTTTATATATCTTACGAGTTCATGACAGCATTGCATCGCTGGGCGTTGGTGGACGCATGATACCACATTTGTTTTTTTGGTGCCTGTTTTCGGCTGGACGACGCAGGCAAAGTCCTCGGGATGAGGCATGCCCAGGGAAGGGCATTAGGTCATTGTATGAATATATGTTTGAGTCTCAAGTTTTGTGCCACTGTGATGTCTTACTATGATGTGAATTGTTGTGTCTTAATGTGATGTGAATTTTGATGTCTTGTCTTAATTGGGGATGAAATATCTGTTGCTACATGATGGGGAACTAATTGTCCAAGCTGGAATGACAGTACACCTGTTTTGGACTGGCAAGGTTTTCAGATGATTTGGGCGGTCTTCTGAGCTTCTGTCTCCAGCCGTCAACAAGCGTTTGAAAGAACAGGTGAAGGTTGGCGAGGACTTCGTGTATGGGTGGATTCGCTTCTGAGATGCGTTCTGCGGCTACCTGCTTTACGACATGAAGCTGCATCAACTGGGCAGCGCTCAAGACGTACCTCCAAAACAAGGAGGTGTCCTACAGCCAACGCCAGCTGCAATATGGAATCTGCTACGATGTCTTCAGATATAGACCAGAGAGATGAAGACCACGAGAGACAAGCACGCGCATATGCCACCTGTTCGTGTCTTGCGTTCGGCCGTCAAGCCGTCATGCTCTGAGAGGATGCTTCTTGGCCTGGCGCTTAGTACCCATGTATTGGTGTCGTTGTCGCTGCTGTGATGCCAGCTGGTGCTCAAGTAGGATGCAAAGGAAAGGCCTTAGATTCGCAAGTTCCGGTCACTCGTCCTTCTCATGCTCGTGTGAACTTGGATGCTTGTTGTTCGTGGTTCTGAAGAATGGCGGAACTATGACTGGCGTCATAAAGCTTTTGTAGGATTACTGAGCCAGTCTGGCCGGGTTTGGCTGGGCCTGGCTGGTCTTGAGTGCTTGGGTCTAGGAAGATATGGATGCCGGATTCCGGTAGGACTCTTAGCTGTGGCAAACCCGGGCCAGAGCTGAGACGTCAGTTCTCGTATACTATCCATTGTAGCGCATTACTCCGATGATGCGATACGGTACACAGCCGAAGGCGAGCAGCAGAAGCGATATAGATCGTGCTTGGGCAGGATCTCATGGTCTTGGCTGACGATGTCTAAAATGTTGTGTGTGGTATCGTGGAGTCCAGGTACGCTAACAAGGGCTCCTCCGTGCTGTTTGGCGCCGGTCGCAGCACCGTCCGATACGATGCCAGAGCTAGGTCGATTAGGAAAACGATATCCCAGGATTTCTGTACCGTTCTTGTTATCCATGTTGAACCACTTGGTGATTGAGACGTGATAGTATCTTGGTGGGAGAGCACGGCGCTACGAGCTCGCGATCTTGTCTGTGGGACTATCTGTTCGCTTTATTCTCCGGGATAGAACCGCCGTGTGCATGTTCGCGGAGTCATATGTTCCTTGGTCGTGTTGTTTTCTGTAAAGGAAACGTGGGACTAAGCCATGGAGAGTATGTACTCAACCCATGGGTTTCAAAAAATTGCTGTGGATGAGTCCTACTTGATGATATGTCGACTGTAATCGCGAGCCATGATCTCTGAGCAGGAGTTTGTTTTTATCGTATACCTCGAACATCAACGGGACACTGTGTGTCGAGGGTGGCGATGGCCTTGGTACAAATAACGCAGAGCAACTGCGAAATTGAGTCCAACAAAAGCAGCAACAACTACAACAACAATCGACGGCGGCGGCAACACCAACAACTCGGCGGCGGCGGCGACACCACCAACTCGAATGGAAGGACAGCACAACTGACAGCCCAAACAACAGCAGAGATGGTGCTCTTGAACAGTCAAGGGATAGCATAGTCCCACAAATGAGAGTATGAGTAAGATGTGGAGGAGCAGTAGCCCCTTATCCTGGCACGATATGTGCCATGGTAGACATGGTAGATTCTCTGCTATCATGATATTGCTGAATGCTGGGTAGATTAGACCGGTTGCGCTGGCGCCATTTGAGGGTCAACAAAGGACATAAGGTCGGCAACTGACATATCAAGCGAACGACGCTCCTCGGGTGAGGCGGATGTGTCAGAAGACACATGAGCCTCTTGGGTGTTGTTGGTGATGGTAAGGCGGCTTCAACACTTCCCAAGAAAGCGAAGTTTGAAGCGGCTTGGTTTCCAGAGAATCGTTGAAGGCTTTCGTCGGTGAGCAGAAGCGCTACTGATGCAAAATATGCTCAGCAATAGGGAGAATGTGACCGATGGCCGTAGCCAGTACTAAGAGTTTTATGGTCGTCGACCATCTTCCTGGTTAACTTTCAGTATCTTATAGCTACCCAGCCTATCGGCGCATCTGGACTCGTTTGTGCCTCAGTCCTCGGCACTTCCAGGTATACCGGTCTTGTGGCAAACCACACCCTGCTGGAACCAATCCAGAGGGCGAGCATTAAGAGAACTGCCATATCGATGGTGTGTTCGTCCAAGAGGGTGCCTGAGAGACATAGAGCCTCGATGCCTTGTGTGAGATGCATCTTGGTGGTTGTTCGAGGGCGGTGGGTTTTATGTTGACGGAAGGAAGAGAAACAGACTGGGAGAAATCAGGGAGGGAAGAGCCTTTATATACCTTGATCCAAACCTTAAATCTGGGCAGAAAAAAAGGAAACTTTCGTGGAAGCATCTTGCTGCTTCTAAGGCGTAGGTTTGCTGAAAACTTTGACGGTCATTATGCTCAGAGATGAGTCACTCATGCGGAACTATACGATCATTCATTTCAACAAAGTCTATAGCGCTGTGTTTTGCGATGTGTATCAAACTGTGGAAGTAATTATATACACTGATGTGACGCCGATATGAAGAAGGCGATGAGTTCCTTCTCCTGACCGAGGTTACTGAAATGGGTTCCTTGTAGGTGAATGCTCAAGTTTCCCATCAACCAGTTTCGCTTTGTGCGCAAGTCAGTCATACTTCACCTCCTGAATCTTAATTGACCAATTTCAACAATAAGCCTTTTCTCTTTGCGAGGTCTTCGAAGGTTTCGCGAACCTAGATCAGCTGTTTTCCCATTGATCGTGAGACCGGGTCAAGTCTGTGATCAGAACTGTGTCACTCGTGGCCAGGCCAGGCCACGCTCCCTTCCTCTCCATTTCTCTCTCTGAGCGACAGATGCAACATACCAGACTATCAGAAATACTGAATAGCCAGGTCTCTGTGGACAGGAAGCTTTGAGGAACATCATATGGAGGTATCTAGGAACATAGCATCAAGAGTAGGTCGCATGAACTTGCGCAGGCACATTCACTCTTGCTTTCGGTATTGTCACTACTATACATGACTATCCTATTGTCTCTCGGGCAAACAGCATGAAACTATAATGAAATGAACACGGCCAGCGATCAGATCGAAAAGATTTGCTGGTCATTATCGCATCTAAGTCCAACTCCCTAGAACTTTGAGAGCTCTCAACTTCTATCATAAACCATATGTTTCTCCAGGGAATTAAGTTTCTCTCAAGCGTATGTTCTTTAGATAGGTTCAAGAACCTGTTTTATACAGCCACAATCTTTGCGATAGGTATCTCGAGACTGTGAATATGGGAAAGCTCTCGGGCCAGAAGAGGTCATTATCCCCAATACTGAGAACTCTCCCAATGTAAAAGGCTGAGAAGATACAGACTACTTCTTCTCACCATTCTCTATCATTTTGCAGGCACAAAAAATGAGACTGATGGGTAGGGCGACGAGTTACAGTTGTTCAAGACGGGTTACTTACCCTGTGCCTCAGCCCAGAGAACTCGGGCTCCAGTTGCAAGCATGAACCGTGACAAGACGCGCTATTCAACAAACTAATGTTAGTTAATTCCAGGGTGTCGGAGCTGCGATGGGTCCAACAAGGCAAACTGTATGCAGGTCGTCGGCCGCCATTGTCAACGTTGCTCTCAACCGTTCAAGGATCCGGTATGTGGGCGCAACTGCTTGACGAGAAGGCATAGCCCAGGTATTGTGAACACGATAGCGCATGTAAGTGCAGCCAAGCCACGTCAACTGTGGCAAGAACAGAATAGACAAGACCACGAGAACGTTCCTCAGTTGAACATCCCGTAGGCTTCCAAGCACTGGTCGGGCGACTTTGCATGACTGTACAGAACAGTTCCTCATGCATGCATCGTCACTCGACTTACACGGCCTTCTACCCGGGACTACCTACAACACCGTAACATACAGTCCCCCTATTCCATCCCATAGCATTCGGAATATATTGTTCCATAACCAGGACACCTCGGACATGTCTCGTGCCTCCGAATCATGCATATCAAGATTCCCAACAGTCTGGTACAAAACGGGCCGTTTACAAAGAAAAATCGCACCTCTTCTGGAAAAGATATCCCGTCTGGGGAGCCCATTTTGCCTAAACCTCCGAAGGTTGGTGAAACATATGCGGGCTGTTGAAAAAGGAGGTACATGTACAGTAGACTACAACAGTATGGTGGATTACCGTCTCCATTCAGCGGATGCTTATGCACAGTCGGACTCCCAGCCCTACCGACTGAGTTGCATCTACCGTTTTTGAAAAAAGTCTTAACATCCGGGGGATATAAGGCATCAGCTCGGAGATATGATCTACGGTAGTATGTAATGCCGTATGACGTTTCCCAGAACAGGGCTGGTGTCCATTATGTCAAAAGACCGAACGCGAAGCGAAGCGACCATTTCGCATCGCATCGCAATCGAGGTTACAGTACTAGACAGACAGGGCCAAGTTGATGGACATCCGACATCCCTGAGGTTGACTTGAACTGGGCTGGCCTTACCGCTCGAAACCTGAACCATGTATCGAAACCCCCACAAGTCAAAACACGTCCAGTTCCATGCCCAGGCCCTTGAATTTGCAATTGAGAGAGCAGTTGAGAGAGATCCCCCTCACCGCGCGGCCTCTACTGCCGCAACCAGTAGTGGGGTGCGTAAAAGTTCCCCCAGGCTTAGGTTCTGCTGGGGTTTGAGGGAATCGACAAGAAGAAACACCGTCGGAGATTTAGTTGTGATGTACTCTATCTGCCGTACATCATCACAACTATCATCTATTATCTAGACGTTAAATTACAAAGAGGCACAGCATATCGCAATCTCAGAATCACTATCAAGCACAATGTTCATACTCTCATATCTCGATCTTATTTACAAGTGGAGATAGCAAATACAACTCAGCTCCATTTCTTTTTCACTGCCGTTCCGCTGACGGAAAAGGTGAGCGGCATTGACTCTCCCTTTCGTCCCCCCGCCCTACCAGGAACAGGGTGTAGTTATGGAGTAACTACCGTAGCTTCATACAAAAAACCTAAAAAGATGAACCCCGAGCAAGAAGCTTGGACCGACGTCAGTGGTCGGAAGATACACATAATAGCCTCCGTCCGACCCCTTTCGGACCTCTTGGGATCTCCACGGAGGGCGAGTCTGCGAAGGGCAAACACCTCCGTTCTAGAAGGCTTCCTTCCAAGACAGACACCAAGATTCGATATTGACGACCATGATCTGATCGTTTTGTCGGTTGAAAAAGCTTGTGAAAACATGCTATGCTGGGTGATTGGTAGGGATTCTGCCATTTAGCATGTTTACCATGAGGCGTAGCAAGGAAAAGGTACATACAGATCCTGCACTCGCCCTTGTTCTCTTGCTTGCTCCTCTCATCCCGTTGAATGTCCAAGACCTCCTAGTTTCACCTTCCAAGCTCTCGGAATTCACTAGATCAAGGCCCAGACCAGAGCCATACGCGGAAGATGCCATTCAATTCAGGTCAACGCAATCAAGTGGAGAGACTAGGTCAGGTTTAGTTAAGTAAGTATTCCGCGCGGAATTTGCACCGCAATGGAGATGGAGATCAGAAGTGCTCGAGCCTCAGTGATGGAGCTGGGCTGGAGTAGCGTCCGTTCATCAACTTCCGCACTTGTACGGAGGACTTGTTAGAATGCATGTGATTGTTTCGAATTAACCAGTGTGCAAGGCCCTATAAGGAACTGAACTGACAGGGTACTCTGTAGGGTACTTCAATATGTGTCAGTGATAAATGACAAGGGTAGGGCATTTAATCGCCAAAACAAGCCTGGTCCGCATAAGCACCGAGGTGCGCCCTGCAGTAGAGTTTGGGGTGTTAACCTGAACTGAACTGAACTAACAGAACAGGGCCAAGATCGAATGAATACGGTACTAGAGTTTAGTGAACCAGACTACCTGATCTGGAGAAAAGACGGCGAACATGGATCCAGATTCAATAAAACGGAAGATGCCGTTGTTGTTGGCTGCAGTTCGATATGTATGCTACAGCACAGTTACAGCGCAGGATACCTCCATCCTTGGAACTGACACACCCCTGGACAATAACAACCTAAAGAGGAATGATTCCAGAATATTTCTGGAAGCATTTCAGGATGAGTACGAGGTTAGCCCCTCTTCCTGTCTTACACCCCCTCATCTCATTCGATGGACCCCTTCAAATGTCGATCGCTGTCATGATTCTTACCATGTCGATATCACCTGCAAACGGAGTCTCTACTTCATGTCGCTTGAATCCTTCAGACAATAACTAAGGATTCAACTCAGAATGTCACCGCTCGCAATTAGCTCAACGTGACATCCAAAATGGATCTGACAGAGAAAAGGCCCCCAATCCCTTCCACTCAGGGCCTCATTCGTCCGACGTAACCTTAAATAACCCCGTTTCAGATAAAGGATCGACCTCGCTTAACAGCTTCACGTAAAAAAGCAGGACTGTACTGTCATCATCGGCACTTGTCTCTGATTGCTGAACAAAAAAAAACACGCCCTTTGTCTCACGTAAATTGCAGCCCTACGGATAACGATAACCTTTTCTTAACGAGGGTGACTGGAATCTTTTCTCAACGGGCGGACAGGCATTCTAATCCTTGAGAATACAACGATACATATGTACATGTAAAAAAAGGGCACTTTGGTATTGGTGTTGAGAATCACAAACGCAAGACTGGGGCACAGGAGCCCTATCAGGTATGTTGTTGCATACTCTACGAGTCAAGAACAGCGGCGCAGAATGGCGAGACTGACAGTGTATTTTACATCATCTCGTTACGCCGAGAAGGATTCCAACAGGCGCAAGCGAGAAATGGGACACTTGTTTCTGTCATACCAAGAGTTTAGTCTAGGCAAATATGTAAACCCACGTACAATCCTTTCGATGTTGTCCATCTTGGCAGAAGCGGCGATGATCCCAAATGAGAAAGCTCCAGGGCCAAGGTCAATGCTGCAAATAGTGACACAGAAGCACTCCATCCCTTGCCCACATTCACTGAGATGATGGACACCTTGCCTGACATGATAGGCTCGTGTCAGACAAGACACTGTCATTTGGGCTGATTCCTCAGTTGTTGGAAACGAGTAAGTCGATCGGATACCAGCGAATGGCAGACACTCGATCTCCAATCCAGATCTTTGAGCTCGGGGGAAAGGAAGGGAATAGCTGTTATTTGCTTTTTGTCAGTGCGATGAGATGAGCAGAAACCCCACACTAGATCTTCCCGGCCCGCTGCAGCCATCAGCTGCCGACATACATGATCGAGACAGCCTACTTCTCGCTCATAGCCTCGTACAGCACCCTGGCATTACGAAGCGTGTTGCGGGCTGAGTTTCAGGCAATTATACAGCGTTGGAGGCCGTCAAAGGCAGAACGGACAAGATAGCCTCAAGTGCATAGCTCAGCCGAGGTTGGGTGGATTCACCCAGCAATCCTTGGATAGGGCTGTGAAGTTCCGCCCAGCGATTCTAGGGGATTGGCTATTTGCCCCCCCAATATCCATAATAAGGGGGCTCCCAAGGCCAAGAGGCTCGATGGGTTTCTCTCTCCACTTGCCAAGCTGCGTGGCCAGAGGGCAGGGTACGGGGCTGAGATATGGAGAGGGAGACGTCGTCCAAGTGGTTCTGAGCATCATCCAAGAGTCGAGTCATCTAGAACTTGTTGCGGTGAGGATGTCACCGTGTCCTTCTGTTTGTTTGTATTTGTGATTTCTTATCATAGCCAAGACCAAGACCTTGGACAAACACCCTCAGCCACAAGTTTTACGACTACGAAAAGGATAGTTCCGTGTTGCGTGATCCAGATTATAGGCGAGGCGTCCAGTCGCAACAACTTACAAAAGTGCTTTCTTGAGTAACTAACGCCGGAGGTTGTTGGTCGGCCCTACGAAACAATTGTGAACCGCGCGTCTAACCCAAGCCACCAAACCAAAATCCACTTTTCTATATGGCTCTGTTCCTTTCGACTCATATTGGACAAGGTGCGATGTATATCATGTCCTAAAACTAAAAGATCAGAAATGGCCCCCCTGATTGCATACGGAACTCGCACGGAATGTCATGCCGGAGGTTACGGACCGGAGGGGCGGAACTGCAGTAATCTCGTGCGGTTAAACCTCCGAACGAATCAGATCTACCAGGTCAACTGCCAACATCGTATTGCATGTACCGTATCAAGAATAGGATACGTTTTGAACCAACCGCATAAAATGACCGCTCAACGTTGTATTTCGCCACCATATTCACCAAGGATGATATACGAAGATATGCAATGCAATGTCGCCCGCTGTAGAATTCGAGCCGCATACTGCCAAGAGTACCTTCATAGCCAATCCCACCAGGCTGGGCTGAAAGCCACTGCCTTGGACATGTCCTTCCATTGTGGCGCGCCTCTCCTGCTTTCCACAGGGCTGTGCAGTTATTACAATTGTCTTGAACAGGAGATTGAACAACATTCATTTTTGAAGGTATCTCGTTTTCGCTCCGAGCGCCCCGAAGAGTTTCGGTAGACGCCCAGTCGAACCTCTAAAACCAAGGGAATGACAGGGCCCTGAAAACAGAGAGGAAAAAAAAGGAACCTCGGCTACACCCCCCACCAAAACCCACGTTAGTTCGAATGATTGCCACGGTCTTGCCTCAAAGGAGACAATATCCCGGGGGAACTGTGTTTGGGGTGTGCGGAAGTACGGATTTAAGACTGAATGTTAAGTCAGCATGTTTGATATCCCATACGGAATTATGACATGATGGAGTTGAGAGTCTTGGGGATAACGTTATACAGAGACGAGACTGGTTTGTGGGTCATACAATCGTTGACAGGCGAGGTGCAACATTAACATTGCTCTGTAATACCGCAAAACTCTGGGCGTAGCATTGAATTATTTGTCTGTCAATAATATGTCCATGCATGAAGGGTCTCCCGTCTGACTGCTGAGTGTCGCATCTGGGCTGTCAAGCTCCCGGAACGGAACATGATCCATCATCTCTCATCCCTGAACTCGACACTAAAGTAATTAGTTCACTTCACTATCGAGATCGACGCTCGCTATTTTACGGGAAGGAGGAATAAGGTGTATGCTGCGCCTCCTTTGGTTCGTCATCCCCCTACTATAATAGTCTCTCCTGTGTTAGTTACAGTAGAACTGACCCAATGGTTCAGCGGTTACTCTCGACCATCAATTTGTGGAATGGCTTCATTCCTGAAACTTGGACGTCGGTGCGACAGTGACCAGGTCAGTCAATCAAGGTGCTGACACCTCGCAGGGACTTGCCGCTCGGCAGTTGAAGGGGGGTCGCGCTTCAATCCCACCCTGGCCTCCTCCCCACGAGTCTGATTGGGCTGCCTCTTGTAAGGCGATCAGCCTGATATACTGTATGTGCATACGAGAAAAAAAAGTTCCCTCTTCTTCCAAGGAATAGGCCCGTCGTATCGCTGCTGGCACAATTATCCGAAACGGTCCAACGGCACTGCATTTCATTGCAACGTCGTTGGGGGCAGGCACAGGGCTATGAAGTGCAGGGAATGCCCTTGAGAAATGACCCAGAAGAAAGAGGGGACCAGGCAGTACAGGGCTGAAGAAGACGACGGGGACTTTGCATCTTTGGGTCTTTTGATGTGCTAGAGATGATAGTGTGAATTAGTTCCTACTAATGATTGACCAGCAGTAGATCATTCACGGCACATTGAGACTCATCGTGATATTTACTGATCCTAGCGACATACACGCATCGCAAGCATGGAATAAATATGGAAATGGTAACGTATAAACTTTCTTGGCTAAACGGGCATTGAACTCATCTCCACTGAACACTGACCGTTGAACCAACAAAGTGGAAACTAAACTACCCGGTTAGAAAATTTATGTCAAGGGGATAAGCCATTAACCATGCGATGCGAAGGAAGGAGACGGATAATGCCATGGCGGTTGACTTTTCATGTACGCCCGCGCGTTCGAGAAAAAAGTATCTGCCGAAGATTTACGGTCCCAGGTGTAGGTAGTGCGCGAGCTGGCTGCCCTTTTAGTGATAGAGCCCGTGAGCCCGAGGGTATGGAGAGCTAATGATCAGTAGTCTGCAGATTCAATGGTTTGCTTTACGATGATGATGTGGGTGAGACATAATTGCGGAGAGTGGGAGGACTATCGGGTCGACACTACAGTACTGTACACGAAGGAACAATACGTCTTCCACTGGGCTGAGCAAAATGACGACGACAATGACGAGTAATGGTTGACAGTCAACTGTAGAGATGCTGTGTCAGTGGTAGAAGATGCCATGGAAGCACAAAAGAAGCAGGTACCGAACTGCCGAATAGCCATCCCGGGACCACCAACAAGAAAGTGTGGCACAAGGACAAGGACCGGTAACTTCGGTAGGCCAAGCGTTGCAGTTTTGGGCATAACTTGACCCTCCATCGGGGCCATGGACTGGACCGAAAGCCAAAGCCAAAAGCCCTATGACCCACGGCGGAATTATTACATACATACTTTGCCTTTCAATCTCATTTCCTTTTTCTGATACGCAAGAGGGAGGGGCTTTGACTGTCTGATCATAGCTAGATTTGGAGATAGCTGCACCGAGCGTCTTGTCTTTTTCTCCACGTTCTCGGCAGATGCATGTAATTATCTCAAAACTGTTAATTGTAACGTTGCTCTGTTCGAAACATGAAGAAAATACATTGAGATATAAATGGTAACTTGTTTGTATCAGGATTTGCCGCTCTGTGACGTACGTTATATTATGAGATACAGTGCTATCCAGTAATCTCACCACACCACCAGAAACGCCAGCCCTAAGACTGGGCAGGCAATTCAAATGCAAATGCCAAGACCAGGCTGCATCTATTTTGTAGGGCTGAGAGGACTCCCTCTCCCTCCCCTCCCTCGCAGGCTAAACCTCCTTCACACACCCCGGCCGAGGCCCGAAAGAAAAAGGTGTGGCGCATACGAAGTAAGTCAAGCCACTGTCTTGGGCGTCTCCACTTGGCCCAGAACCTAAAATTTGCTCAGTCGGCACGAGTCCACGACTCAGGATGCAGAACGAGGTTGAGGCCTGTAGGGCTTAGTTCAACGGAGTTTGCCGTTTGTTACCTTCTAGAGATTGATCTGCCGTGTGCCGGGTTGGTAATCATCTTGTAATCATCAGACTACCAGTACTGTACTCTATGCTGTGAAATTGTGAATTACACGAGGTAGGACCAGCAGTGGTGATCTCTTGTTTCGGTGACATGTTGATCGAAAGGTGTCCTCGGTGACGAAATGACTCCATATATCGGTGACATGACATGATGGCCCGACAGGCTGGTTTCACTCTCCCTCTCCCTGTAAGGCAACACCGCTGGGCTCATGCTCATGCTTTCATGCTCAGGATAAAGTCGGTTCATCAAAGTGTGTCGTATCTAAACGCGCTATGCCGTCGGGTGCAAGGATCAGGATCAGGACCAGGCCACGGTCCTCCTGGCGCAGACGCTAGGAATTGATACCGTCCGTGATAAAGCGGAATTCTCGAATCCTGGAGGAGCAACATGCTGAAACCAGCAGCACTAACAAGAGTTAGCTGCTCCGTTCTCCATCATTAGGCAACTGAATTAACCTGCTCAAGCTTCGGGCGGAACCCGCCGGTCTGGGGTTTTTACTAGCTAGTAAATAGTTCAGATCAATTATTGGGAGTCAAGAGTAAAGCCAAGTCAAGTCAAGATCTGGTATTTGCATTTCGTTGAATGGATGACAAGTCGCTGATACTATGACAAAAGTGGCTCGCTTAGATAGAGGTTGTACTGGGAAAAACAACCCAGAATCCTTCAGGATGGGATGCAGAGAGTCCAAGCTTGAAAGGACCTAGCTAGGGCTGGAAGCATCTTGACAGGCAGCGCCACAAACCTGGGAAACTCGTAAACCTACCAAACAGAGACAGATGATTCACATCCCGCTCTGACTGACGCATGTCGCGAGCATTGCCTATTCCTGACCAGACCCAAACATCCTCATCAGGCGATCTCTATTGAGGGCGATGTGCTTCAAGAGAGGGTCCCTCTAGTCAATGACAATCCCAGATCTCCGGGGGGACGGACTCTAAAACTCACAAACGTAATTGCCCGAGAAAGCAGAGAAGCTCAGCTACAAAAATCGTTTGTTATTTCCGACGGCGGTATGTTACCGTGCTGGTGACATATCAAAAAGAAAAAGAAAACCCGCAAAGAGCAGCAACATAACATGGGGGATGACATTCAATCCAGTGAGACCCAGACAGCGACATTTCAGCTACTGCTGCGTTTGGCAGGTTGCACGAGATATGGGGCGACAGTGATAATTGCAAACGTTGATCATTGAATCAGAATATTCGAGTCATAATACGATTGACTCTGCAATAGCCAAGGAGCTTACCAAGGAATGAGAAATGAAATGTTTACTCACCGCTGAGCCTCATTTCACGTTCTAGGTTAACCAAGCCAATACAACTCTTGGCATTGGAATGTCAATGAGGGTGTCAGAAATCATACACCCACCAAAATCAGCAAGTAGGCTAAGTACTTTATTTTGACGATTCAGGCCTTGGACGACAAACCATTGGGTGGAAAGGTTTCCCTCTTAGAGTCATAGTCAACCCACGACCGTTTGACTGATCACCTAACTCAAACAAGAAAATAGCACCAAATTGGGTTTCGGGCTCTAAGAATGACCCTTGTGGCGCGCGTGGGTAAGGGGAAAACAGACTCACAAAATGACGAGGAGGCATTGGGAAATGAACAGTAGTATTAACAAAAGACAAAGCCACAATACAGCGCGTATGATGGTTACGTATAACATCATTGGCGATCACGGATGTTACGATTGCCGCTCTGGAACATACAGGATTGATAAGGCTTAGCAACTTAGGCGGACATCCGCCCTGTTGTTGGAGAAAAGGTATTGACAAAAAGTGTTGGTTCGACTTGTTGGTGGGTTTCGGATAGGACTGGAATAGCAGCGGGAAGGCGGACGGGAACAGACTCAACCAGTGAGAGCTGCAGTGGCAGCAATCAAGAAGCAGGGAAGAGGCCTGTTACTCTCCAGTGTTGTATTTTGTGAAAGGCGTCCCTGGAAATGGGACAGTTGAAGTAACGATATCTGCGTAATACGTTACTGATCTATTGTTCAATAATGTAATGAAGTCTGATGCTAGTGTGCGTGCTTGTCAAGGCAGATGTGCAGTTAGTTGTCGGTCAAAGATCTCGTAACCCCTAGAATAAAACACCCTCGAGGGCATCAATCAGTAAAGAGCCCTACACCCCTCCCCTCCCCGCGTGTTGACTTGGGGGACCCCCATGCTTCGAGTCTCTGAGATTCTACACACCCACAGCCTTCCAGGGCTGCTACAGGCTTTCTTCCCAGCCTAGGCTGAGGTGGCCGGGCAAGGAAGGCCCCATCTCCATGGAGAAAAGCAAAGTCCGTAGGGCAGCTCACCGGAGGATGGTGGATACAACAGCGGATTGATACCGCACACCCATCGATCTGCCTCTCGCTCTTTTCACTGTTGTAAGCATGGCATGGAGAATGCGAGACAGACGTGAGATTGAGATCCGGAGATTCCACCTGATGAGCGTAATACGGCGTTTTATGTAAGAGCGTTAAGGGGAGGAGTGCATCATGATCTTGATTAAGAGAATAGGTGAGTTAGTTATTGTAACACATGGTCAGTATCCTGTCCCGTACCTTGAGCATGCTACGGCTACAAGGAACGGACGGATATGCAAACTCCATCTGGTGACTGACAGACAGAACAGTGAACTTCCATCGATATCGTTGGTGAGTACAGAGTACACACCCCTCTATCGGCAGATATTCACTCCCCCTAGTCAGTCTCGATTGACACATTTCTCCTTCATCTTCAGCTTGTATCTTTCCTCCCTCCGACACATTTTATTACCCGTTTTAGGTGACCTATGTAAGAAATCTCACTGCACTTTTTTACCAACAAAACAACAGGTAGTAAAATAAAATAATCACAAGACTCGCGTGCCAATAATTCAGCATTTCTCGTCATTTTTTACCGCCACATTTCCCTGTCTCAGTCTTCGGAGCTGGGCCTGTCCAGTCGCTGTCCTGTCGTTTCCCGTTCTCAGCCCTTGAAAGTTGATGTTGCCCCATAAGGTCCGCTCTTCACTCACTCCCCCCCCTCCCC